>SKCR01014521.1:0-51743 GCA_019454045.1 Zanthoxylum bungeanum
TGGTGTGGATAAGGAAATCAATGGATTGAGGGGGGACAAATTTGGTTGAATTAGGAAGGTTGGAATTTGATTGGGTTCCTTAGGTATTTAATTTGTTAGATTAGGAAGTCAATATTTTTTAATTGGTTATGATTGATTTTAATTAGGCATAATATTTCTTAATTTGGTATATAATTTTGGGATAGGAGGAAGTTACAATATTTGATTTATCTTAATTATATTTTATGTTTTATTTAATTTGGTATATCAATTAATTCATATTTTATTTAGTTAATATTTAATTTAATTAATATTTGATTTAATTTATGTTATTTTAGGGGCTATGAGCGTGTGGGCCTCTCTTGGTGGGTAGGTGCTGTGTTGGTTTGGTGAGTGGGCTTAGGTGGGTGGCAAGGGTTTTTGGGCCAGGGTTAAAAGGTTTGCGGGTTTTTTTTTTTGGCCAAAGGTGCTCTAAACGGAGGTCCAACAAGTGAGTTTGACGCTAAACAAGTGAATAAGGATCTAACGAAATACGATTCCCTTCCGACGACTGTGTGTCGCGCAATATCCTTAACTAAAAAGGTAGTGCCTCCAACTGAGACTCATTATCGGGTTTTCACATGCAAAAATGCAATGCCTACACTTTTCTTTCTTTAATTTTCAGTTTTTACTTTTCAGTAATGAGGAGGTAACTCCCTTTGGGTTTGGGTAAAAGGTAAAACTTTTATTACTAATATTTATATTAATCTCCCTTAATTATAATATATAAACTAGTTAAAACCTAACTAACGAGGATACTGTCATATTGGTCGGGTTGGTAATATTTAAATGGTTTTTAACTTGACTAAACTGGATACCGCCTGATGGTCGGTTGGTAATTAATTATTAATTTGACTTAATCTGGATACCTCCTATATGGCGGGTTGGTAATTATCATGCAAAGTTAATATATTATATTAAGTGAGATATCTAAAATAGAAGTAATAAAAAAAAGTGGATCATTTTACCTCAATATTTTTCTTTTATTGTACTTTTTTTATTTACTTTTCAGCAATTTTTTCCGCATTTACTTTTCAGTAATTTACTTTCAGCATTTACTTTTCAGCATTTAATTTTCAGTATTTAATTTAGCATTTTACTTTCGTCATTTACTTTTCAGCATTTTACTTTATGTCTTTTATTTTATTTAAGTTTTACTAGCCCTAGTTATGTGTCGTAACTAAGTTAGTTATCTGGGGTTGTGATGAATTTAATATCACCGGTTATAAGGGGTTTTATTTTATAGTTTGGGTAATTTAAAGGTTTACTTATTAAGTCTAACCTTAATGCGTCTTGTTAATTGGCCACTAATAAGATTGATCTGGTAAATCTAAAATAAAATTGACAAAGGAATTTTAGGTTTCAGCCATAGACTTAATAGCCCACGATCTGTTGGTTTAAATCTAGGTCCCAAGATCATACAAGACATGAAAACAATGCGTGAATACATCAACGGAGGTAGCGGAATACTCACATCGATCGGTTGAGTCGATTTGGAGACGAATCAAGGCCAAAATGCTCACTGTTTTGGCGCATGAACTGCAGCAGTCCACTGTCTTCATTTTCAGATTTTGAGCTGAGAAAACGGAGCTCCAAAATGAGAGAGATGAAAGATGTGTTTTAAGTTTAATTGCATTTGAATTTCAAGTGTATCTTATACACATTTTAGAATTTCAAATGAATTTGCTTTATGCATTTCATTTGTTTAATAAAGTCAACAAATTTAAAGCAATCAAGTACATATCATGTCCATCAAGTCATATCACTTTATTAAAGTGACATGTTGTCAAGTCACATCACTCAAAGTGACAAGTGATTTGACGCTTGATGCGACTGATGATTTGACGCTTGATGCGACTTGCGTTGCCGCACTCGAATTCGAAAACGAATGCGCTCGCAATCACACTCGGGCTCGGGTTCGTTAATTCCAAATTAACGATTTTTCCGTCGCGTCGTAATTAAATGATTACGCCTAGCGAATTCACTATTCACGTCGCTACGAATTAATTCTAAATTAATTCGTTCGCCCGAATTAAAATCTAATTTTAATTCCGCGTCGAAATCTAATTTCATTTAATATATCGAATATATTAATTATCGATTAATTCCAAATTAATCGTTATCTCTCTCTAGACGATATTTTATCCTAGATAAAATATCTCCGTTATTAATCCTAGATTAATTCTCTCTCTCTTCTATATAATCCCAGATTATTCAAGAGTGCGAGTTGTGCGTCATCGGTGGATTATCGGGAAGCGACCCATGAGATCCCCGGATAAGTTGGCAGTAAATACGGTCGTCGGAGTGGAGTATCCGAATCACGTACGTACCAAGTACTACGTTCTACCGATTTACGAGACAAGGTCGACTCCTAGCAAAGCACCAAGTCTACCCAATTCTCCGGACATATCCATTTAAGAATATTAAGATCTGTTATCAAGCGTAGTATACAAGTATTGTACATATTGTATTGTGTATGCATATCGGCCCAGTATCGGATAGTCACGTGCTAGGGCTGGGGCTGGATAAGTGTCTGCCCCGTCCGAAGCACATATCGGATGTCTGGTAACATAGTCTCTATAATCGGATATTCATGACCTGGTCACAATATCCCGATTGGTTGCGCAACACTCAAGAGCACTAGTACCGTATCCTGCGTGACATCATCTCCACTATGACTGAAGTGATACTTCCGTCTCGACATCACACCCAATACACTACGACTCTCTGATAAACCCCAGTGGTGTACGCAGAGAACCGGTTAAAGCCCTGTACCACCACCAAAGACCAAAGTTATATTATCGCAAGTATTAGCGATGTGCAAGTCTCAGGTTAAGACTATACACACCTACCTTGATTTCGGCCTCCCATAGACACATAGTCATAATACCAATGGGATTCCGAGGGGTCTATCCAGAGCGAAGCTGTTTCCCGTACCATCGGTGAAACACGACCTCCTATCGCACTTGCATAAGTATCCAATACTTATATATATAAGAACTATGCCGTTGTGCCTCACAACGCACACAAGTGCAATACTAGCCTATTCCGCATTATCGATGTCCAGTCTCGATAATACTCCGGCTAGGGATATTTAATGATTAATCCTTCGGGGATGATACTGTCTCATATCATTCTCAATCCAGGAACTAATCATAGGGACCTCTCTTCATTTATTTATATCTATGGTGATCTAATCACAAATGATGAGAGTGCAATTTCCTTGTCACATAGTTAATTGCTACAACAACACAATGATCTGTGCAAATAGTGACGCTATGGGTCATTTTGTCCAACAATCTCCCACTTGGCACATAGCCAGTCACTCAAGTGTCCCACACCCGAACTATGTACGGTTCGCTCAAATTGCTGAGGAAAGGTTTCGTCAGCGGATTTGTTTGATTATCGTTTGACGCGATTTATACGATCATCACATCGCCACGATGTATGATCCGAACGAATCAGATGATATAGAAGTATATATCTGGATCGCCGATGAGACCTTTAATTCCTTAGCCTGTGCTGACGCCTAGCTCAGCCGCTAACAGAACTATATCTAATCTAATTTGATTTATTTTCGATCCAAATGGCTTCTTTTGCTGCCTCAGCTGTAGCAATAATCCGCATTTGTTGTTTATTTGGCAACAGTTATCTTGCTCGGAATATTTCCAGCTCACTGTCCCCTTATTCAAACTTTATAGTACCGTAGTATTTAATTGTTTGGAAACTTGCAGCGGTGATCCTAGTCACTTCAAGTTCTCCTTCTCCATAGTTTAAGACAGCATCTTTAGTTCTCTAAGATACTAACAGATGTTCTTAACTTCAATCCAGTGACTATCACTTGGATTGACCTGATTGTGACTCCATATGCTCGAAGCGTATGAGACACCAATACAAGTACATTTTAAATGTACAATTTCCCAGAGAGTGTTAACAACTCCAAATCTATCCCAGTAGATCTTTATTCCTTGAATAAAGGTTGTTACTCCCAGAATTCTACGGAGAGAATTCTATTGAAAGAATATCTATGAAAGCCAAGCTTTCACCAATTCCTTATGGGAATTTAACTGTCAGTGCGCTCTCCACTAACCTCCTTATATACACAAGAATTATTTCGTTTTGATTCAAATCATAAACCATTATGATTATTTCAAAACGACAGTTCCAAGAACCTTATGCTTGCTTCAATCCAAACATGGATCGAATAACCCGCAAACCTTGTTTGTCGGTTATACAAAATCGTCGATGGTTATAAACATTCCAAAAGGTTCCTTTTCAGGAAAGCGATTTTGATCTATAACTGACACATTTCATAAATGAAATACGCAGTTATCAACAAGCATCTTCAAAATGGATTTACCATGGCAACAGGTAAAAGGTTGAACCGTTATTAACACAATGTTGATAACGATACCTTTCCGTCAAAAGCCCAGCTTTGTACGTTGGTATGTTGCCTTCCATGTATGTCTTCCTTGAAGACGTTTAATGTACCAATAGGCACAATGCCTTGTGGTACAACAACTAGTATCCAAAATAGTTGTTATACATGGAATCCATTTCGGACTCATGGCACTTTGCCATAATAGGGAGTCGATACCTCGTATCACTTCCTCAAAACGTAGTCGGTGGTACACCTCCATAAGATTGACATCTTTATGAGGTTAGATCAGAAACCCATACCCTAGGTTGTTTTCTGACTCTATCCGATCTACTAGTTTCTTGTGTATTTGAAGATTAATGGTATAGATTCATCATAGATGAACTATTTGTGTTCCATTAAGGACTTCGTGCCTTGAACAGTATTACTCCGATTTTCATCGAGTATCACTATCCTCCCACTGACCACTGCATATCGGTATTCCTCTCAGGAAAAACCGCATGGTGAGCAACAATCACATTGTTCTCATGTGAGATTTATAAGTACTATACTTAAGGTTTCCCTTAGGATAACCTATATTGGCACTTATCCAATTTGGGTCTTTAGTTTGGTATCATCCAAACGTTATGCCTGGCATACCCAAATTATCAGGAATGAGAAACCTCGTTTCTTCCTGTTCATATCCTATATGACATCTGTCAAACAGATTTATATGGAACCTTATTCTAAATAAGTTTTGCACTGTTAATACATATCTTATTGAAGGAAAAAGTAGCTCAGAGCGACTCGTGATAAACCTTATCATGTCCAACAAAATTCGGTTTTTGTTCGGACACACCGTCTAACTGACGTGTCTCGGGAGGAGTCCTCATATGAAAGAATACCGTACTCTTTCATGTACGTATATGAAACTTACTGCTTAAGTATTTTCCATTACGGTCTTACCGTGGCGGAATAATACTATAGCCGATCTGTTAATTTACTTCGTGTCGAAACTCTAAAAGTTTATGATCTGTGTTCTTCAAAAGAAACACATAACCATAACGTGATGCTACATCCGTCAAGGTCACGAAATATTCATGTTCACATCTAGCCTAGCTAGATATGGGCCCACAAACTTCACCGTGAATAGGGCTAACAGATCGGTGGCCCTTATACTATTACCAAGTAAATAGTATTTTAGGTACTTTACCTAATAAACTAGATTCGCAGACCTTATTTGAATAGAAAAATCAGTCCTAGTACCCACTCTTCAAAAGTGTGGATATACGAGTCTCGTTTAATTGTGTCCTAGACAACAATGCCACAAATAAGTCTCTATTGATCAAATCAATTTGAGCTATTTATTTGTCATTTTATATGTTTGAGATTTAATTATATTCAAAATATAAATTCTGTTATTCACATCTAATGTGTTTATCTCAGTATCATCTTTATATAATGAAACACTTAGTGTTCTAGAATATAAAGGTTTATCCGCACAACGGATTAAACACTGATATAGAGATAATGTCTCTAGTCAAACTAGTTACATTATAACAGTTCCTAATTTAAGTACATACCCAAAGGGTAGTTCCTAAACTTAGGTATCTACGGTCGAAACAAGCGACTTTCGTCCCGTTTCCGATTCGAGAGAAATCTCGGCTTGAAGTCAGTATCCAGCTCATAGCGGATTCTGAACATCAATACATATATTTTATGTACCACACTAAGTATTTAAAATCCAATTTCAATACTAGTAGTGAACATAACTTTGACAATATATTTAAAGTCAGAGCCTCGCCCTTTCTTTAATTCCTTCGTGTCTGCCATATCCAAATGGTAGTCACTTTGGGATATGTCAATTATCTTTTCAATATTTCACAAACCTTTGGCCAAGCCTTGGGTTTCGGAATATCGAAACGATGTGCACCTTGTGCAACACGCCCAATTGCAAACTTTGACTTTTCACCTCTAGAATAGTCAAATCAATTCTCTAAGAATTATTAATTGCAATTTAATACTTTTAAATCTAAAGATAGATTTATGATGAGTATATTAAATTAAGCACTAAAGTCATCATCACATAAATCTTCTTTATTTAGATTTATGCTTATTATTATGGGCCTAGTATAATAAGTTATTTTATCAAATAAATTAACCTATTATAATTCCCAATTGAAAATTAAATCATTTAAAACATTTAATCCAAGGATTATATTTAAATATTCAACCTTTCAATTCTTTCTTGATTTCAATAGTCCAACTATTTAATCAATTTTAATAAGGTACTATTTATTATAATGATTACAATAATCCAATTATTTAATCAACTATAATTTTAATATTGATTACTATAATCTAATTATAAAATCAACTATCATTTTAATTCAATTATATTGATTACTATAATCCAATTATAAAATCAACTATATATTGAATGAGTTTGTATATAGTCCAACTATATATATTTTTAAAACAACATAAAAATTAGTCCAACTAATACTTTTGATTAATATGACGAGTAATAGTATATAGATGAGCGCGTTTAGCGAGTATTCGAACGAATGTTGCAAATTCAATACTTGCCTCCCACTATTTTTCGTCGAGCCTCTAACCCTCTGTCGAGTACTCGGGAAACCGTGTTTCCTAGTGGGCTAGGATCCCATTAAATATCACACAATCTTGACTTTGGCCAACAAATTGTATGATAATTAACTAGGTAGATCTCGAAGATCAATTGGATCTCATCCAATTCATAGATCCAGTAGGTGGACATCCAAGTCCCAAACATATATCTTATATATGCCTATACATCGAATGTATACCCTAACCTTTTTCCTCTGAATTAGCTAGGCCTTGGCTTTGGCACAACAAACCTAGTGATCCCAGTCAAGCACGGACCCATTGACATGGAAGCTTCGTAATCAATGTCAATGGACAAGAAATGGTCTTGACTTTGGCCAACAAACCAAAACTTGGACACGACACCGATATGGAACAAAGCCTCGTGATTATTAAAACACATCTTTGACGGACAAGGGCTTGACTTGGCCAACAACCCCTGCCAATCTCGGATCTTGAGTAAGAATCACTCAATGGAAGGAAAACAAACGCTTGATATTTAACGAGGGTTTTTCGCGTGCAAATTGGCTACCAATTTAATTATCTTTGTTAAGGTCTCATCATCATACACCCTTAAACATGCATTCTAAATACATAATAAAGCGAGTATGAAAATAAATAATAATGATATGCGGATGGATACTTAACACATTGATCCTAGATCAAATCTCTCCCTTTCTCACTCAAGCTAGCACTTGTATTACTTCTACCCGTTACACTACACTTCTAAAGAAACCTCATTTACATGGAGGGGAATAGGTGAGAAGAGAATACAAAGAGAATGAAGGTGATAAGGCTGGACACGCAGGTCCAATTTAATAAATCGAATTTATTACAACAATTTCTAAAATTGCCCACCCATCTAATATCCATCTGATATACATTATTCATACAACACAACCACGTATTCACACACATAAGCATGCTATCAATCAATCTAATCAAATTAATTAATCTGATAATTAAGTGATCATCCAATGTTCAAACAACGATTTGATTTTGTTCGAGTCAAACTCGTTTTTGCGAATAAGTACTTAAAGTACGAATTCATGAATTAAATTAAACTACATCATTAAATCTAATTTAACATGTATTTAATACTAATTCACTATTCAATTCAAAATTAAATATTACACTTTATTAATAAACCTTTACGATTTAAATTCCAAATTAATCGTAACGCGTCTCATCTATGAAACATGCAGCATTAGCAAGCATTATCCCAATGGATTTACCGTGGCAACAGTTAAAAGGTTGAATCGTAATCAACACAATGTTGATAACGATACCTTTCCGCTAAAAGCCTAGCTTTATATGTTGATATGTCGCCATCCATGTACGCCTTCCTTGAAGACTTATAAAGTACCAATAGGCACAATGTCTTGCGGTACATCAACTAGTATCCAAACTTGTTGATATACATGGAATCCATTTCGGATGTCATGACACTTTGTCATAATAGGGAGTCGATATCTTGTATCACTTACTCATACGTAGTCAGTCGGTATACCTCAATAAGATAGACATCTTTATGAGGTGAGATCAGAAACTCATACCCCAGGTTGTTTTCTAACTCTCTCCGACTACGCGGTTCTTGTGTATTCGAAGATTATTGGAATAGTTTCATCCTTGATGAACTATTTATGTTCCATTAGGAATCGGTGCATATGAATAGTATTACTCCATTTTTTTCATCGAGTTTACTGCCATCCCCCCACTTTCCACTGCATATCGTTATTCCTCTTAGGAAAACCGCATGGTGAGCAACAATCTAATTGTTCTCTTGTGAGATGTATAAGTACAATACTTATGGTATCCCTAGGATAACATACAATTGGCACTTATCCTATTGGGTTTAGTTTGGTATCATCCAAACATATGACCAGCATACCCAATTTTTAGGAATGAGAACCCCAGTTCTTTTCCCGTTCATATCTAATATGAAATATGTCAAGCAGATTTTTTAATGGAACCTTATTCTAAATAAGTTCTGCACTGTTAATGCTTATCCGTTGAAGGAAATGGTTAGCTCAGAGCGACTCTTGATTAACCTAATCATGTCTAACAAAATTCGTTTACGAGTTCGGACATACCGTCAAATTGACGTGTTCCGGGAGGTCCTCTTTTGAAAGAATACTTTACTCTTTCAAGTCTTTTAGAAACTTATTGCTTAAGTATTTTCCATTACGGTCTTAACGTGAAGGTATAATATTGTAGCCTATCTGTTTGTCTATTTCGTGTCGAAACTGTAAAAGTTTCCGATTTATGTTCTTCAAAAGAAACACATAACCATAACGAGATGCCATATCCGTATAGGTCACGAAATATTCATATACACATTTAGCCTAGCTAGACATGGGCCCACTTTCTTCATTATGAACTATGGCTAACATATAGGTGGCATTTACACTTTTACCAAGTAAATAGTGTATTAGGCATTTTTCCCAATAAACTAGATTCGAAGACTTTATTTGATTGGAATCAAATCAGTCCTGGTACTCGCTCTTCAAAAGTGCGGATATACGATTCTTGTTTAATGTGTCCCAGACAACATTGCCACTTTTTAAGTTTCTCCTGATCAAATCAGTTTGAGCTATTTGTTTGTCATGTTATACGTGTGAGATTTATTTATATTCTACATATAAATTCTGTTGTTCCATCTAATGTGTTTATCTCAATATCATCTTTATATAATAAAACACTTTAGTGTTCTAGAATATAAAGGTTCAATCCGCAACGGACTAAACACTGATATAAAGAATGTTCCTAGTCAAACTAGTTGCATTAAAACAGTATCCTAATTTAATTACTGTAGGCATTGCATTTTTACACATTAGCCCAATGATGAGTCTCGTATGGAGGCAACTACCTCTTTAGTCAATGAAAGTCGCGGGAAAACGGACGTTGGAAGGGTAAAGTTGGAAAATGGAATTTTTGTTGGATTAACCTCGTTGTTTGGCTTCGGGTTGCTTGGGGACCTCTGTTTTTAAAACAACACAAAAACCCATTAAATCACATCCAAAAATAATTAAAACATTTAAAACACATCTCACAAATTAAATAATTAAAACATTTAAAATACATGTCACCAATAAATTAAAACCAATTAAATTAAACTTAAATTAAATTAAATTAAATCACATTCCTAAAACGAAAGAATCCAATAAAACACAGTCACAAATAAAATTCAGTTCCCAAATTAAAATATTCAAATTAAATTCCATAAATAACATTCCTAAAATACATAAATCACATTCCTAATTTAATTAAATCACCTACAATTAAATAAATCTCATGGATTCCTTGCCTAATTAAACTAAATCATATCCTTAACTAAAAAGAAAAAATCAAATCACTTCCCTTAAATTAAAGATTTCCCCTATCATATTTAATTAAAAGATATCTCACAAATCCTATTCATTCCCCAACAAAGTAAAACCCAACTCTTGCCTATAAAAATAACCCCTTCTCCACACATTCAAACCCTGGCTGGCTGGCTCCCAACTCTCATTTACGGCAGTGACACAAAAAATAACAAAAGAAGAAAACCCTAGGAGACCAGACGGCACAAACAAAAGAACAAAAAATCAAACCCATTGCCATAACCCTAAACTGCCTCATACTCACGTCCAGATCCCCCTTCAATTGATTGCCACCAGCCTTAATCTTCATCAGCCCCTTTCACGCCTCAACTCCAGCGCACAAACCAGCTAAGACACACACGACAAACCCTTAAATCAAAACCCTTAGCAGCTCACTTGCCTCACCTTCACGCTGCCATCACACATAGCATTCAGCCACACTCACGCATCACAGCCACAAGATCACGCCAAACCAACGCCACAAAGAACTGCTCACCCTGCGCACACCACTCCCTCAACCAGCCTACCTGTTTCACGTAACAGCCACAACCCTCAACGATTAAAGACCCCTTAACACTCATCAACAGATCACGCCTAGCCATAGCCTTCACCAGCCCCTTCACCAAACGAACACACTACCTCCACTAACCAATTAAGAAACTGCCCATTCACCAAATGAACACACTGCCTCCACTAACTAATTAACAAACTGCCCCTTCACCAAACAAACACACCTGGAACAACACTAAAAAAACTGCATAAACACCCCCAAAAAACCCCCTCAAAACCGCAGCCCCATAAGCCTTCAAAATCACCCAAAACAGTCCACTAAATCACCAAAACAGTGACCTGAAACGGAGCAGCGAAACAGCAGCGAAACGGACTTAAAACAGCAGCCCAAGCATCAAAACAACGAGGAAAAACGTTGAGTAGACAAATCAGAAAAGCATCGGATCAATCTCCCTTCCAAAGGACGTGTTGAGGCAAGATGTGAGTGTTGGATGAGCGGGATATGTGTTCCCTTTTGTGGTATATCGGATGGAAACCCGGACGTAAATTCCATATCTGATTCCGAATGGACGGTAGTATGGTCTGCACTCGGGATACAATGCCACGTACTAGTTAAGATACACATATCTCGTCTCATCCAAATTTGTATTTGAGCATGTTATAGTATTTAGGTTGTTTGTTTATTATTTAAAGCATGGTTTAATTTAGTTTGTTATTTATTTGTTAAAGCATGTTTAGGTTGTTCATTATGCATGTTCTTAGTTTATGATGTGTTTGGGTAATGATTTATACATGTCGATTTAATGGTTCAATATGCTTGTTGTGTTACATTGTGTGGAGTTATTTGGATGAAAGCATGTTAGATCTAAGTACCCTTGAGCATGAATGTTGAATAGATTCGGTTAGTTTATTGCACAAATCATATTATCACAAATGACATAAGTAAGGGACCATTCCGAACCCAACGGTTTGAGGTCTTCCCTTGCGAGGGGTGAGTGCGGCCTTAAATCTTTGTTCCGGTTCACACCGGGTGGCGACTCCATGTTATTTCGTACTCCCAACTAGGCCGCGAGCCTAGAACAGCGTCATCAAGTTCTGTGTCCTACAGTCTGGCGACTCCACTGGGGATTTAGAGAATCGGCCTCGAAATCATGTCTTGTGATGTGTATAATTTGTGCATTAGTTGACCATTTCTATAGTGGGTTGAGGGGGTTAATCAAAGGCTTTGTTGAAGCTATGTGATGGTTGGGTGTCTTCCTTCACTCACTACCCTTCGGGGAAAAGCTGTGAAGGCACCTAGATAAATCATTACTTGTAGCTCGTTGTGACATACTAGTTTGGAGGACTCGTTGTTTATTCCTGACACCAAGCGATAAGAGCCTAAGGGGCTTGGGTACTTAAGAGAGCCTCGCTCCACCTTCCCTCTAGGGAATCTACAATGGTAAATCCATTCGACAGTTAGTCACACACCGTAACTCGTTGGCACGTACCGTAAGGTATAAAAAAGGTGCACTCACTTGGTCGCTTGAACCCTTGAGTGGGGAGTCCTAGTTGTGGGTAATCCTTTCTCAAACGAGAGCCTTTGTCCACACTCCTGTAAACCCACATGTGAACATAGTTGTATGACCTATAGGGGCCACCCTTTATGCTTTTGATAACCCCATGCATATTGTGTCTCATACATCACATGCATCCCATGCATACATGCATCATGTTAACCCTCGTGTCTTAAAAGCCATCATAGATATCCGTTGGGTTAGGGATAAAAGAAAACTTGTCAAAGAAGAGTTTAGCAAACATGGATATTGGGGAAAAGGAAATCGAGAAACAGAGAAATTTATGGCAGAGATAGAAAGACCATTGGGGGCCTTCAAAAAAAAAGAAAAAAAAAAAGAAAAAAAAAGAGAGAAAAATAAAAGAAAAATAAAGAGAAAAAAAAGAAAAAAAAAATTGTTGTTTGTTTTTAGTCCTTGGTAGTTAGACATAAGTCCGATGATGAAATTGATTGCTTTAGGATGAAATCTTAGAAACGATAAACTCTTGATGTGCTTTTATCTGATAATCTTAGTAATTGATCTATGTTAGACTCGTAAACACTTCACTATAGGTTCTTAGCAGTGAAAACCTGAGTAGTTAGCAAAGTGGCTAGTTGAAGAAATTATAGGTCGGTGAATGACCGTTTGCTTAGATGTCTATCTTGATTTGCTTATGTTATGATGTGTGGTATGGTTGAAAATGAAAGAAAAGTCTCTAAAAGAAAAAAAAATCGAACCACCTATAACCGATAAGCGTGAAGCTACCCATGGGCGAGTATTAGGACCACCATTAGGAGAAATGCTACCTTAAAGGGTAGGTGTGTTGAAAAAAAAAGAAAAAAAAAGAGAGAGAAAAAAATGAAGTTCAAAATGAAAAGGAAAAATAAGAGACAAAAGAAAAGAGATATAAAGTCATACTACATTGAGCATGGAAAAGCAATTGCATGCATAATTGAGACATCTAGGTTGGTTTGACCCGTCGATCTCGATTTTTGAAACGAAATCATCGAGTTAGCTTACCTAAGGATTAAGATGTGAAAAAACCTTTGCACACACACACTTTGAGTCTGGCATAGATCATTTATTCAATGACTTGGATTTGAGTTGCATCAAATGTTTTGAAGGTTCTCTGGTTTCATTACTGAGCATTCTTTGAGGACAATGATATGTATAACTATTGGGACTATTTCGTAGCATGTGATATAGTATGATATGGAAGGCCTCACCATGCGGTTCATCTTGACCAAGTGCAAACAGCAGAGAGCAGAAAGCTAAACCAAGACTGGGGGCAACCAGTCTACCACATCGTGAATCAAGAACATTACAAGATATTGAGTCATGAGACCAGAGAGAAGACTGAGCAATCACCTGGAGAACTGGTGGAAGACCTAAACGGAACAGGAAATTCATTCATACATGCATGCATATATGTAACATATTTTGCATTCTTTTTGTGTTTGTTTCGTTTTGTATTCACAGGTTTCAAAGAAGAAAAAGAGAAAGCGGCAAAGACAAGCCAACCCGAATCAGCAACATATGAGTAGTAGTTTTGGGGATGATTCCCAAGGTTGAGGCCCATATCAGCATCAGTTTTGGGGCGAGGCCCACGTCAGTATCAGTCTGGGGGCGAGGCCCACATCAGTGTCTGTATGGGGGCGAGGCCCACGTCAGTATCAGTCTGGGGGCGAGGCCCACATCAGTGTCTGTATGGGGGCGAGGCCCACATCAGTTTCAGTTTGGGGTCGAGGCCCATATCAGTATTCATTTGGGGATGAGTCTCGGGGTGAGGCCCACATCAGTATCAGCTTGGGGTGAGGCCCACATCAGTTTTGGGGCGAGGCCCACATCAGTATCAGTTTTGGGGCAAGGCCCACATCAGTTTCAGTCTGCGGGCGAGGCCCACATCAGTATCAGTTTTGGGGCGAGGCCCACATTATCAGCACATCAGGAATGAATCCCAGGGTCGAGGCCCACATTATCATCAGTTTCAAGAATGAATCCAGGGTCGAGGCCCACATTGTCGGAGTTTTGGAATGAATCCCAGGGTCGAGGCCCACCTTATCAGCAGTTTCGGGAATGAATTCCAGGGCCGAGGCCCACACTATCAGCAGCTTGGGGGAATGAATCCCAGGGCCAAGGCCCACGTCGTCAAAATTTGGAATGAATCCATGAATCCCAGGGCCGAGGCCCACATCGTCGGAATCTGGAATAAATCCAGGGAATGGATCCTAGGGTCGAGGCCCACGTCATATCCGTTTGGGGCGAGGCCCCTATTAGCATGAGTATCAATCTTGCCGGGTATGGCACTCTGGGGGCGAGGCCCACATCATTATCGATATCAGTGTTGTCGGGTATGGCACTCTGGGGGCGAGGCCCACATTAGTTCAGTATGAGTCTTGCCGGGTATGGCACTCTGGGGGCGAGGCCCACATCATTATCAGCATCAGTTTTGCCGAGTATGGCACTCCGAGTATGAAGACATCAGATCAGTTCTGCCGGGTATGGCATTCTACGGGTGAGGCCCACATCATTTCAGATCAGTTCTGCCGGGTATGGCATTCTAGGGGCGAGGCCCACGTTGGTTCAGATCGGTTTTTGCCAGGTACGACACTCCGGGTATGGAGACACATCAGTAGGATTTGGAATGAATACAGGGAACAAGACCCTCACAACGGGAACAAGACCCACAGCAGGGAACAAGACCCTCACAACGGGAACAAGACCCACAATTCAGGGAACAAGACCCTCAGCTCAATTCAGATAGGGAACAAAACCCACAACAGGGAACAAGACTCTCATAACGGGAACAAGACCCACAATTAAGGGAACAAGACCCTCACCTCAATGCAGATCGGGAACAAGACCCACAACAGGGAACAAGACCCTCAAAATGAGAACAGGACCCACAATTCAGGGAACAAGACCCTCCCCTCAATTCAGATCGGGAACAAGACCCACAACAGGGAACAACACCCTCAAAACGGGAACAAGACCCACAATTCAGGGAACAAGACCCTCCCCTCAATTCAGATCGGGAACAAGACCCACAATAGGTAACAAGACCCTCACAACGGGAACAAGACCCACAATTCAGGGAACAAGACCCTCAGCTCAATTCAGATCGGGAACAAGAGCCACAATTCAGGGAACACGACCCTCAGCTCAATTCAGATCGGGAACAAGACCCATAACAATGAACAAGACCCTCACGACGGGAACAAGTCCCTCAGCTCAACTCAAAACGGGAACAAGACCCATAATTCAGGGAACAAGACCCTCAACTCAACTCAGATCGGGAACAAGACCCACAACACAACTTGACTCAGATCGGGAACAAGACCCACAGCACAACTTACCGCGACGCCCTAGGTACGGGGTTTAGCATGCCGAGAATGGTACATCGTTAAATTTCAACTCAATTCCACTTGGGAACAAGACCCACTCGGCCGTTCGAGAATGAACACAACTCAATTCAACTTGGGAACAAGGCCCATTCGGCGGTTCGAGAATGAACCACCTCTCATTCACTCAGTTCGAAGCAACATGGCAAGTCAAGTGGCAGCTGGCGAGCCAGGTAAGTGAAAATGCATTGCACGTACTTTGATAGGATTGTCATTGTCACACACTGCACAAGTCCCATCAAAGTAGGGGCGACTGTAGGCATTGCATTTTTACACATTAGCCCAATGATGAGTCTCATATGGAGGCAACTACCTCTTTAGTCATGAAAGTCGCGGGAAACGGACGTTGGAAGGGTAAAGTTGGAAAATGGAATTTTTGTTGGATTTAACCTCGTTGTTTAGCTTCGGGTTGCTGGTTGGACCTATGTTTTAAAACACACAAAACCCATTAAATCACATCCAAAAATAATTAAAACATTTAAAACACATCTCACAAATTAAATAATTAAAACATTTAAAATACATGTCACAAATTAAATTAAAACCAATTAAATTAAACTTAAATTAAATTAAATTAAATTAAATCACATTCCTAAACTAAATAAATCCAATAAAACACATGTCACAAATTAAAATTCATTTCCCAAATTAAAATATTCAAATTAAATTCCATAAATAACATTCCTAAAATACATAAATCACATTCTTAATTTAATTAAATCACCTACCAATTTAAATAAATCTCATGGATTCCTTGCCTAATTAAATTAAATCATATCTTTAAATAAAAAGAAAAAATCAAATCACTTCCCTTAAATTAAAGATTTCCCCTATCACATTTTAATTAAAAGAATATCTCACAAATCATATTCCTTCCCCAACAAGGTAAAACCCATCCCCTTGCCTATAAAAATAACCCCCTCTCCACACATTCAAACCCTGGCTGGCTGGCTCCCAACTCTCATTCACGGCAGTGACACAAAAAATAACAAAAGAAGAAAACCCTAGGAGACTATACGGCACAAACAAAACAACAAAAAATAAAGCCCATTGCCATAACCCTAAACTGCCTCATACTCACGTCCAGATCCCCCTTCAATTGATTGCCACCAGCCTTAAGCTTCATCAGCCCCTTTCACGCCTCAACTCCAGGGCACAAACCAGCTAAGACACACACGACAAACCCTTAAATCAAAACCCTTAGCAGCTCACTTGCCCACCTTCACGCTACCATCACACATAGCATTCAGCCACACTCATGCATCACAGCCACAAGATCACGCCAAACCAACGACACAAAGAACTGTTGGATAATATGACCCATAGCGTCATTATTTGTACAGATCATAGTGTTGTTGTACAAATTAATTATGTGACAAGGAAATTGCACTCTCATCATTTGTGATTAGATCACCTTAGATATATAAATGAAGAGAGGTCCATATGATAGTTCCTGGATTGAGATGATATGAGACAGTATCAGTCCACGAAGGATTAATCATTAAATATCCCTAGCCGGAGTATTATCGAGACTGGACATCGATAATGGAATAGGAATAGCTAGTATTGCACTTTTGCGCGTTGTGAGGGCACAACGGCATAGTTCTCATATATTTGGGTATTGGATACTCATGTAAGTGCGATAGGAGGTTGTGTTTCACCGATGGTACGGGAAACAGCTTCGCTCTGGATAGACCCCTCGGAATCCCATTGGTATTATGACTATGTGTCTATGGGAGTCCGACATCAGGGTAGGTGTTGTATGTCTTAACCTGAGACTTGCACCGCTAATGCTTACGACAATCAATATACTTTGGTTGAGGTCGTCTAGGACTCTAACGGTTCTGTGTACGCCAATGCTGGGTATATTGAGAATCGTAGAGTGTTGGGTGTAATGTCAAGACGGAAGTATCACTCCAGTCATAGTGGAGATGATGTCACGCAAGATACGGTATTAGTGCTCTTAAGTGCTGGCCGGCCATCGGGATATTATGACAAGGTCATGTATATCCGATTATAGAGACTAGTTACCAGACATCCGATATGTGCTTCGGACGGGGCAGACACTTATCCAGCCCCAGCCCTAGCACGTGACTATCCGATACTGGGCGCGATATACACGATACTTGGTATACTACGCCTGATATAGATCTTAAATATTCTTAGAGAATATGACCGGAGAATTGGATAGACTTCGTGCTTTGCTAGAAGCCGATCTTGTCTCGTAAATCGGTAGAACGTAGTACTTGGTACGTACGTGATTCGGATGCTCCGACGACCGTATTTACTGCCGAATTATCCGGGGATCTCATGGTCGCTTCCCGATAATCCACCGATGACGCACAACTCGCACTCTTGAATAATCTGGGATTATATAGAGAGAGAAAAGAGAAAATCTAGGATTAATTACGGGAGATATTTTATCTAGGATAAAATATCGTCTAGAGAGAGATAACGATTAATTTGGAATTAATCGATAAATTAATATATTCAATATATTAAACGAAATTAGATTCGACGCGAAATTAAAATTAGATTTTAATTCGGGCGAGCGAATTAATTTAGAATTAATTCGTTAGCGACGTGAATAGTGAATTTGCTAGGCGTAATCATTTAATTACGACGCAACGGAAAGTTCGTTAATTTGGAATTAGCGAACCCGAGCCCGAGTGTGATTGCGAGCGCATTCGTATTTCGAATTCGAGTGCGGCGTCGCAAGTCACATCAAGCGTCAAATCATTCGTCACATCAAACGTCAAATCAAATGTCACTTTGATTGATGTGATTGATTGATTGATTGAAAAGACAACTAGTCACTTTGAGTGATGGTAGTTGTTGGAATAGTTGATGTAGTATGGTGGGAGACTTTATTACCTTTTTATTTTGATTTTTTGAAAAGAAAATAAATGGTAATTGTTATATATTTTTGGAAAATATATATAAGCAAAAGTCCTTTACACATTTAACACATATTACACAACTTCATCTCTCTCATTTCTTTCTCTTCTCTCACGCCAAAACAATCAAAATGTTCACTGGTTTTGAACCAGAAATGCCGTGAGCTATAGGGAGGCAAGAGTGGGTTTTTGTGGCAAAAACTCAATGCTAGCACACTTACGAGTCTTGCGAAGGTGGTATGGAGGTTCACCCATGAGCCGTGATCCGTTCGACGAGGCTTGGAGCTCCGTTTCACAGCTCAAATTCTGTTTGCAAGGCAGTGGACTGCTACCAGTGGCGCCAAAAACAGTGGGCATTTTGGGCTTGATTCGTCTCCAAATCGTCTCAACCGATTGATGTGGAGTATTCCGCAACTTCGTCGATATGTATTCGCAATGTTTTTCATGCTTATAATCGATCCGGGACCTTAATAGAAACCAACAATGGCATCAAGAAGCCTAGGTTTGAGCATGAAAATGTTAGGGCTTAAAATTGGGTAAATGTGTGTTGAGCATGATTTGAATGAATTGATTGTTTAAGTATGCTTAAACATGTTGAATTGCATTTTGGTTGGACCAATTTGTTGAAAATTGATTTGGAATAATTTTCCCCAAATATTGATGTTGGCCGAATGTGAGGATAAAATTTTAATCTTGGATTTTTTTTATTTTGATTCATTAGATGAATTAGAATCATTAAGGATGATGTTAATTTAGGTCAATTGGATTGAATTTGAATTGACATAAATCCCCTAATTTTTCCCCTGGCCGAATTGATTATGCCTAATAAAGTCTTGGTAATTTTGATTTGTGACATTGGATGTGTAAATCAAAATGGATGGTGATTTAATGTCGATTGTGGGTTCGATTGGATTTGACCCCGAATCGGACATAAAATCCCTCATTTGGCCGAGAGAGCTTTAAGCATAGCCTGTAATGGGTTTGATTTTTTCATTTATGTGTTTGGACATGTAATAATGATAATGAACATGATTAATTGGAATTTCATGTTTGGAATATTAATTTGGGTGATTAATCATGTAATGCACTTTAGGTAATTAAATTGCGGAATTGGATTCATGTAATTTAGTTATTTAGGCCTTAAATGGATTTGGGCTTATTATGTTGTAAAGGGCTTATTGCGGCTTGTTGATACAAAGTTGGATTAGGCCAAATGGATTGGATCCAATTGGGCCCAAAGCCACTTCCGTTAAGCCCAAATGCGACTTAAAACCTTTAATAGTTTAATTGGGCCTAATGGGCCTAAATTGATTTCTAGGCTTATGGGGTTACTCCTTGATTGGGCTTTGGTTGCCAAAGCCCACGCCTTAAAGAAATTAATTAAAGCCCATTAGACTTGAATTGAATTGACGCGTTGGACGTTAATCAGGCTTTGAGTCCCGACGCGATTAAATTTGGAATTTAAGTCGTTAAAGGTTTATTAAATAAAGTGTAATATTCAATTTGGAATTGAATAGTGAATTAGTATTAAATATATGTTAAATTGGATTTAATTATGTAGTTTAATTTAATTCATGAATTCGTACTTTGAGTACTTATTCGCAAAAACGAGTTTGACTCGAGCAAAATCAAATCGTTGTTTTGAACATTGGATGATCACATAATTATCATATTAATTAATTTGATTAGATTGATTGATAGCATGCTTATGTGTGAATACGTGGTTGTGATGAATGAATAATGTATATCGGATGGATATTAGTCGGTGGGCAAGGTGGGCAATTTTGGAAATTGGTTGTAATAAATTCGATTTATTAAATTGGACCTGCGTGTCCAGCCTTATCACCTTTATTCTCTTTGTATTCTCTTCTCACCTATTCCCCTCAATGTAAATGAGGTTCTTTAGAAGTGTAGTGTAACGGGTAGAAGTAATACAAGTGCTAGCTGAGTGAGAAAGTGAGAGATTTGATCTAGGATCAATGTGTTAAGTATCCATCCGCATATCATTATATTTATTTTCATACTCGCTTTATTATGTATTTAGAATGCATGTTTAAGGGTGTATGATGATGAGACCTTAACAAAGATAATGAAATTGGTAGCCAATTTGCACGCGAAAAGCCCTCATTAAAATATCATGCGTCTTTTCCTTCCATTGAGTGATTCTTGCTCAAGATCCTAGATTGCATGGTTGTTGGCCAAAGTCAAGCCCTTGTCCGTCGAAGATGTGCTTGAATCACGAAGCTTTGTTCCATATTGGTGTCTTGTCCAAGTTGTGGTTTGTTGGCCAAAGTCAAGACCACTTCTTGTCCATCGACATTGATTACGAAGCTTCCATGGTCAATGGGTCCGCGCTTGACTGGGATCATCAGGTTTGTTGTGCCAAAGCCAAGGCCTAGTTGATTCAGAGGAAAAAGGTTAGGCTATATATTGGATATATAGGCATATATAAGATATATGTTTCGGACTTGGATGTCCACCTACCGGATCTAGGAGTTGGATGAGATCCAATTGATCTTAGAGATCTACCTAGTTAACAATCATACAATTTGTTGGCCAAAGTCAAGATTGTGTGATATTTAACGGGATCCTAGCCCACTAGGAAACACGGTTTCCCGAGTACTCGACAGAGGGTTAGAGGCTCGCCGAAAAATAGTGGGAGGCAAGAATTGAATTTGCAATATTCGTTCAATTACTCGCCATACGCGCTCAAACAAATATCACTCGTCATATATTAAAAGTATTAGTTGGACTAATATTTAATTTGTTTTAATATACAGTTGGACTGTATTATAGTTGATTATATATAATTGGATTATATTAATCAATATATTTGAATTAATTAATTTCAGTTTACAGTTGATTTTATAATTGGATTATAGTAATCAATGTAATTGAGGTTAATTAATTTGGATTATATTTGATTATATAGTTGGACTATTATAATCATTATAATATATATAGTACCACTAATCGTTGATTAAATAGTTGGACTATTGTAATCAAGATAAAATTGAAAAGTTGGATATTAAAATATAATCTGGGATTAAAATATTTTAAATGATTTAATTTTCAAATTGGGAATAAATAATAGGTTACTTTATTTGATAAATAACTATTATACCTTAAGCCCAAAATAAGCAAAATAAGTAGAGCATAAAATCTTTGGAAGATTTATGTGATGATGACTTTATGCTTAATTTAATATACTTGTCATAAATCTATTGTTAGATTTAAGAAGTATTAAAATTGCAATAAATAATTCTTGGAGAATTAATTGACTATTCTAGAGGTGAAAAGTCAAAGTTTGCAATTGGGCATGTAGCACGAGGTGCACATCGTTTCGATATTCTAAAAACCCAAGGCTTGGCCTAAGGTTCCTGAAATATTGAAAAGGATAATTGACATATCCCAAGTGACTACCATTTGGATATGGCAGACACGAAGGAATTAAAGAAAGGGCAAGGCTCTTACTTTAAAAATGATTGTCAAAGTTATGTTCACTACTAGTATTGAAATTAGATTTTAAATACTTAGTGTGGTACATAAAATATATGTATTGATGTTCAGAATCTGCTTTGAGCAGGATACTGACTTCAAGCTGAGAATGCTCTGCGAATCGGAAACGGGACGAAAGTCGCTGTTTCGACCGTAGATACCTAAGTTTAGGAACTATCCTTCGGGTGTGTACTTAAATTAGGAACTGTTATAATGTAACTAGTTTGACTAGAGACATTATCTCTATATCAGTGTTTAATCCATTGTGGATAAACCTTTATATTCTAGAACACTAAGTGTTTCATTATATAAAGATGATACTGAGATAAACACATTAGATGTGAATAACAGAATTTATATTTTGAATATAATTAAAATCTCAAAACATATAAAATGACAAATAAATAGCTCAAATTGATTTGATCAATAGAGACTTATTTGTGGCATTGTTGTCTGGGACACAATTAAACAAGATTCGTATATCCACACTTTTGAAGAGTGGGTACTAGGACTGATTTGACTATTCAAATAAAGTCTACGAATCTAGTTTGTTAGGTAAAGTACCTAAAACACTGTTTACTTGGTAATAGTGTAAGTGCCATGATCTGTTAGCCCTATTCATGTGAAGTTAGTGGGCCCATATCTAGCTAGGCTAGATGTGAACATGAATATTTCGTGACCTTAACGGATGTGGCATCACGTTATGGTTATGTGTTCTTTTGAAGAACACAGATCGGAAACTATTAGAGTTTCGACACGAAAGTAGATAAACAGATCGGCTATAGTATTATACCGTCACGGTAAGACCGTAATGGAAAATACTTAAGCAGTAAGTTTCAAACATACATGAAAGAGTATAGTATTCTTTCAGATGAGGACTCCTCCCGAGACACGTCAGTTAGACGGTGTGTCCGAACGAAACCGAATTTTGTTGGACATGATAAGGTTTATCACGAGTTCGCTCTGAGCTATCATTTCCTTCAACATGATATGTATTAACAGTGCAAAACTTATTTAGAATAAGGTTCCATATAAATCTGTTTGACAGATATCATATAGGATATGAACAGGAAAGAAACAGGGTTTCTCATTCCTAATAATTTGGGTATGCCAGGCATAACGTTTGGATGATAACAAACTAGAACCCAAATGGATAAGTGCCAATATAGGTTATCCTAGGGAAAACCATAAGTATAGTACTTATATCTCACATGAGAACAATATGATTGTTGCTCACCATGCGGTTTTCCTAAGAGGAACACCGATATGCAGTGGTCAGTGGGAGGATAGTGATACTCGATGAAAATCGGAGTAATACTATTCAAGGCACGAAGTCCTTAATGGAACACAAACAGTTCATCAATGATGAATCTGTACCATTAATCTTCGAATACACAAGAACCGCGTAGATCAGAGAGAATCAGGAAACAACCTGGGGTATGGGTTTCTGATGTAACCCCTTAAAGATGTAAATCTTATGGAGGGTATACCAACCGACTACGTACGAGGAAGTGATACAAGGTATCGACTCCCTATTATGGCAAAGTGCCATGAGTCCGAAATGGATTCCATGTATAACAACTATGTTTGGATACTAGTTGTTGTACCGCAAGGCATTATGCCTATTGGTACAGTAAACGTCTTCAAGGAAGACATACATGGATGGCAACATACCAACGTACAAAGCTAGGCTTTGACGGAAAGGTATCGTTATCAACATTGTGTTGATTACGGTTCAACCTTTTACCTGTTGCCATGGTAAATCCATTTTGAAGATGCTTGTAGATACTGCATATTTTCATTTATGAAATATGTGTCAGTTAATGATCAAATCGCTTTCCTGAAAGGAAACCTCTTGGAGGATGCTTACAACATCCTGACAATTTGTATAACCGACAAACAAGGTTTGCGGGTTATTCGATCCATGTTTGGATTGAAGCAAGCATAAGGTTCTTGGAACTGTCGTTTTGAAATAATCATAATGGTTAATGATTTGATTCAAAACGAAATGATTCTTGTGTATATAAGGAGGTTAGTGGGAGCGCACTGACAAGGAAATTCCCATAAAGCAATTGGTGAAAGCTTGGCTTTCATAGAAATTCTCCGTAGAATTCTGGAGAGTAACAACCTTTATTCAAGGAATAAAGATCTACTGGGATAGATTTGGAGTTGTTAACACTCTCTGGGAAATTGTACATTTAAAATGTACTTGATATGGTGTCTCATACGCTTTGAGCATATGGAGTCACAATCAGGTCAATCCAAGTGATGGTCACTGGATTGAAGTTAAAGGACATCTGTTAGTATCTTAGAGAACTAAAGATGTTGTCTTAAACTATGGAGAATGAGAACTTGAAGTGACTGGGATCACTGCTGCAAGTTTCCAAACAGTTAAATATTGCGGTACTATAAAGTTTGAATAACGGGACAGTGAGCTGGAAATCTTCCGAGCAAGATACTGTTGCCGAATAAACAACAAATGCGGATTATTGCTGCAGCTGAGGCAGCAATAGAAGCCATTTGGGTCGATAATAAATCTAATTAGATTAGATATAGTTCTGTTAGCAGCTGAGCTAGGCGTCAGCACAAGGCTAAAGAATTAAAGGTCTCATCGACGATCCAGATATATACTTCTATATCATCTGATTCGTTCGGATCATACATCGTGGCGATGTGATGATCGTATAAATCGCGTCAGACGATAATCATGGAAATCCGCTGACGAAAACCTTTTCTCAGCAATTTGAGCGAACCGTACATAGTTCGGGTGTTCGACACTTGAGTGACTGGCTATGTGCCAAGTGGGAGATTGTTGGATAATATGACCCATAGCGTCACTATTTGTACAGATCATAGTGTTGTTGTACAAATTAACTATGTGACAAAGGAAATTGCACTCTCATCATTTGTGATTAGATCACCTTAGATATAAATGAAGAGAGGTCCATATGATTAGTTCCTGGATTGAGATGATATGAGACAGTATCAGTCCACGAAGGATTAATCATTAAATATCCCTAGCCGGAGTATTATCGAGACTGGACATCGATAATGCGGAATAGGCTAGTATTGCACTTGTGCGCGTTGTGAGGGCACAACGGCATAGTTCTCATATATTGGGTATTGGATACTCATGCAAGTGCGATAGGAGGTTGTGTTCACGATGGTACGGGAAACAGCTTCGCTCTGGATAGACCCCTCGGAATCCTATTGGTATTATGACTATGTGTCTATGGAGTCCGACATCAGGGTAGGTGTGTATGGTCTTAACCTGAGACTTGCACCGCTAATGCTTACGACAATCAATATACTTTGGTTGAGGTCGTCTAGGACTCTAACCGGTTATGTGTACGCCAATGCTGGGTATATTGAGAATCGTAGAGTGTTGGGTGTGTAATGTCAAGACGGAAGTATCACTCCAGTCATAGTGGAGATGATGTCACGCAGGATACGGTATTAGTGCTCTTAAGTGCTGGCCGGCCATCGGGATATTATGACAAGGTCATGTATATCCGATTATAGAGACTAGTTACCAGACATCCGATATGTGCTTCGGACGGGGCAGACACTTATCCAGCCCCAGCCCTAGCACGTGACTATCCGATACTGGGCTGATATACACGATACTTGGTATACTACGCCTGATATAGATCTTAAATATTCTTAGAGAATATGACCGGAGAATTGGATAGACTTCGTGCTTTGCTAGAAGCCGATCTTGTCTCGTAAATCGGTAGAACGTAGTACTTGGTACGTACGTGATTCGGATACTCCGACGACCGTATTTACTGCCGAATTATCCGGGGATCTCATGGGTCGCTTCCCGATAATCCACCGATGACGCACAACTCGCACTCTTGAATAATCTGGGATTATATAGAAGAGAGAGAAAATTAATCTAGGATTAATTACGGAGATATTTTATCTAGGATAAAATATCGTCTAGAGAGAGATAACGATTAATTTGGAATTAATCGATAAATTAATATATTCAATATATTAAACGAAATTGGATTGCGACGCGAAATTAAAATTAGATTTTAATTCGGGTGAGTGAATTAATTTAGAATTAATTCGTTAGCGACGTGAATAGTGAATTCGCTAGGCGTAATCATTTAATTACGACGCAACGAAAAGTTCGTTAATTTGGAATTAGCGAACCCGAGCCCGAGTGTGATTGCGAGCGCATTCGTACTTCGAATTCGAGTGCGGCGTCGCAAGTCACATCAAGCGTCAAATCATTCGTCACATCAAACGTCAAATCAAATGTCACTTTGAGTGATGTGATTGATTGATGTGATTGATTGATTGATTGAAAAGACAACTAGTCACTTTGAGTGATGGTAGTTGTGGAATAGTTGATGTAGTATGGTGGGAGACTTATACCTTTTATTTTGATTTTTGAAAAGAAATAATGGTAATTGTTATATATTTTTGGAAAATATATATAAGCAAAAGTCTTTACACATTTAACACATATTACACAACTTCATCTCTCTCATTTCTTTCTCTTCTCTCACGCCAAAACAATCAAAATGTTCACTGGTTTTGAACCAGAAATGCCGTGAGCTATAGGGAGGCAAGAGTGGGTTTTTGTGGCAAAAACTCAAGTGCTAGCACACTTACGAGTCTTGCGAAGGTGGTATGGAGGTTCACCCATGAGCCGTGATCCGTTCGACGAGGCTTGGAGCTCCGTTTCACAGCTCAAATTTCTGTTTTGCAAGGCAGTGGACTGCTACCAGTGGCGCCAAAAACAGTGGGCATTTTGGGCTTGATTCGTCTCCAAATCGTCTCAACCGATTGATGTGAGTATTCCGCAACTTCGTCGATATGTATTCGCAATGTTTTTCATGCTTATAATCGATCCGGGACCTTAATAGAAACCAACAAGAACTGCTCACCCTGCGCACGCCACTCGCTCAACCAGCCTACCTGTTTCACATAACAGCCACAACCTTCAACGATTAAAGACCCCTCAACACTCATCAACGGATCACGAAGCCCATAGCCTTCACCAGCCCTTCACCCAAACGAACACACTACCTCCACTAACCAATAAGAAACTGTCCATTCACCAAACGAACACACTGCCTCCACTAACCAATTAACAAACTGCCCCTTCACCAAACAAACACACCCGGAACAGCACTAAAAAACTGCATAAACACCCCCAAAAAACCCCTCAAAACCGCAGCCCCATAAGCCTTCAGAATCACCCAAAACAGTCCACTAAATCGCCAAAACAGTGACCTGAAATGGAGCAGCGAAACAGCAGCGAAAAGGACTTAAAACAGCAGCCCTATAGCATCAAAACAACGAGGGAAAATGTTGAGTAGACAAATTGGAAAAGCATCAGATCAATCTCCCTTCCAAATGACATGTAACGCCCTTTCTTAGACGACAAAAGAGGTTAGACCTGAGGGCACACTTTTTTTACTTATCTTCTTTATTTTTGTTTTATTTATTTTGATATATAATTGCATGAGAGTCGTTTGAGGCATGATGTGATTGTTGGATGAGCGGGATATGTGTTCCCTTTTGTGGTATATCGGATGGAAACCCGGACGTAAATTCCATAGCCGATTCCGAATGGACGGTAGTATGGTCTGCACTCGGGATACAATGCCACGTACTACTTAAGATACACATATCTCGTCTCATCCAAATTTGTATTTGAGCATGTTATAGTATTTAGGTTGTTTGTTTATTATTTAAAGCATGGTTTAATTTAGTTTGTTATTTATTTGTTAAAGCATGTTTAGGTTGTTCATTATCCATGTTCTTAGTTTATGATGTGTTTGGGTAATGATTTATACATGTCGATTTAATGGTTCAATATGATTGTTGTGTTACATTGTGTGGAGTTATTGGATGAAAGCATGTTAGATCTAAGTACCCTTGAGCATGAATGTTGAATAGATTCGGTTAGTTTATTGCACAAATCATATCATCACAAGTGACATAAGTAAGGGACCATTCCGAACCCAACGGTTTGAGGTCTTCCATTGCGAGGGGTGAGTGCGGCCTTAAGTCTTTATTCCGGTTCACTCCGGGTGGCGACTCCATGTTATTTCGTACTCCCAACTAAGCCGCGAGCCTAGAACAGCGTCGTCAAGTTCTGTGTCCTACAATTACATACCCAAAGGGTAGTTCTTAAACTTAGGTTTCTACGGTTAAAATAGCGACTTTCGTCCCATTTCCAATTCGCAGATAAATCTCTATTGAAGTCAGTATCCTGTTAAAAACAGATTCTAAACATCAATACATATATTTATATAACACACTAAGTATCAAAATCCAATTTTAAATACTTGTAATGAATATATTTATGACAAACATATTTGAAGTCAGAGCCTCGCCTCGTCTTCAATTCATTCTTGGGATATGTCCTTTTATCTTCCCAGAAGACTATGATGATTTTGCCTTTGCCCCTTTTCAATATTCCAGAAGCCTTTGGCCAAGCCTCGGGTTTCTAGAATATCAAAGTAAGGTGCGCCTTGCGCTACTTGCCAAATTGCAAACTTTGACTTTGTCTCCTTGAGAATAGTCATTAATTCTCCAAGAATTATTTTTGCAATTTTACTACTAAGATTCTATAAATAGATCTTTGAAGATCCTTTAATTTCATTATCATACTTTAAGAATCTAATCCTAGTTCTGATAAAGAAATTAAGGAGTCTATATGACAAGTATAATGGATTAAGCATTAAAGTTATCATTACATGAATATTCCAAATATCATGTTCCACTTATTTGCTTAACTCCAGGCTTAGGCCTAATATGTTATTTTATCAAATAAAGTAACTTATTATTTTTTCAGGACCATCCTGAAAATTTATTCCCAATTTGAAAATTATAGTCGTCTAAATACATTTTCACCCAGGATTATGTTTTAAACACTAATCTTTCATTTATCTTGATTCTAATAGTCGAACTATTTAATCAACGATTTGTGGTACTGTGTATTATATTGATTATTATAGTCCAACTATATAATCAAATATAATTTAAATTAATTAACCTCAATTACATTGATTATTATAATCCAATTATAAAATCAACTGTAAATCGAAATTAATTAATTCAAATATATTGATTACTATAATCCAATTATATAATCAACTATAATACAGTCCAACTGCTTTAATTAAAACAACAATTTAAATATTAGTCCAACTAACATTTAATTGATTTGACGAATGATATTGTTTGAGCGCGTAAGGCAAGTAATTGAACGAATATTGCAAATTCAATTCTTGCCTCCCACTATTTTTCGGCGACCCTCTGTCGAGTACTCGAGAAACCGTGTTTCCTAGTGGGCTAGGATCCCATTAAATATCACACAATCTTGACTTTGGCCAACAAATTGTATGATAATTAACTAGGTAGATCTCTAAGATCGATTGGATCCAATCCAATTCCTAGATCCGATAGGGGGACGTCCAGGTCCGAAACATATATCTTATATATGCCAATACATCCAATGTATTACCTAACCTTTTTCCTCTGAATCAACTAAGCCTTGGCTTTGGCACAACAAACTTAGTGATCCCAGTCAAGCGCGACCCATTGACCATGGAAAGCTTCGTAATCAATGTCGATGGACAAGAAGTGGTCTTGACTTTGGCCAACAAACCACAACTTGGACAAGACACTGATATGGAACAAAGCCTTCGTGATTCAAACACATCTTCGACAAACAAAGGCCTTGAATTTGGCCAACAAACCAATGCCGTCTCGGATCTTGAGTGAGAATCACTCAATGGAAGGAAAAGCGCTTAATATTTAGCGAGGGTTTTTCGCGTGCAAATTGGCAACCAATTTATTATCTTTGTTAAGGTCTCATCATCATACACCCTTAAGCATGCATTATAAATACATAATAAAGCGCATATGAAATAAATAATAATGATATGTGGATGGATACTTTACATTGATCCTATATCAAATTTCTCTCTTTCTCTCTCCAACTAGCACATGAATTTACTTCTACCCGTTACACTACACTTCTAAAGAAACCTCATTTACATTGAGGGGAATATGTGAGAAGAGAATACAAAGAAATAAGAGATAAGGCTGGACTCGCAGGTCCAATTAATAAATCAAATTTATTATAATTTCCAAAATTGCCCCGCCCATCTAATATCCATCCGATATACATTATTCATGCATCGCAACCATGTATTCACACAAGCATGTTATCAATCAATCTAATCAAATTAATTAATCTGATAATTAGTGATCATCCAATGTTCAAACAACGATTTGATTTTGTTCGAGTCAAATTCGTTTTGCGAACAAGTACTCAAAGTACGAATTCTCGAATTAAATTAAATTACATAATTAAATCCAATTTAATACGCATTTAATTCTAATTCGCTATTTAATTCCAAATTAAATATTACACTTTATAAAATAAACTTTTACGACTTAAATTCTGAATTTAATCGTTACGGGTCTCAAAGCCCAATTAATATCCAATATTAATTTAATTAAAGTCCAATGGGCTTTTAATTAATTTCTTAAGGTGTGGACTTTTGGTCAACTCGGGTCAAACCGAATAACCAAAATCCAATCCGGGAGTTACCTCATAAGCCCATAAATCAATTTAGGCCCATTAGGCCCAATTAAACTTTAAAGGTCCATTAAGTCGCATTTGGGCCTTTTGGATGCGGTTTTGGGCCTAATTGGATCCAACCAATTTCGCCTAAACCCAACTTTGTACAACAAAGCCCAATAACAACTTTAAAAGCCCAAATCCAATATAAGGCCCAATTTAATTAAATTACAAAATCCAATTTTTCAATTCAATTAAACTAAAGTGTATAGCATTATTAATTTACCCAAATCAATATTTCCAAAACACTAAATTTTTACAATTAATCATGCTTCTCATCATCAATTAGTGTCCAACACATTTTTATCAAAATCAAACCCAATAACATGCATATAGTTCTCAGCCAAGGAGGAAAATTAAGCCCAAATCAAATTCAATCCAATTGAACCAAATTAAACATTAAAACAATATCCCCTAATGATTTCTAACTCATCCAATGAATCAAAAAATCAAAATCCAAGGCAATTTTAGGGTTCTCATTTTCGGCCAACACAAGCCAAATTGGGGAAAATTGTTCCAAACATTTTTCATCAAATTGATCCAATCAATCATCAATTCAACAACATTTAAGCATACTAATTCATCCAATTTCATTAAATCATGCCCAAATTCGTTTTACCCAATTTTAGCCCTAAAATCAATTTCATGCAATCAAAGGCTCTGATACCATTGTTGGTTTCCTCTAGGGGTCCCAAGATCATAAATCAAGCATGAAAAGGTATGAATACAATCATAGGAGGTGCGGAATAACTCACATTGATCGGTTGAGATGCAAATGGTGATGAACCAAAAAATGCACTGCCCTCCTTTGTCAAGCTCGGAAGTGGCAGCTCGGTGGTGGGGACTAGTCGGCAGTGGGTGGTTTTCCTCCTTCAAGAATCGGCCTTGGATGTCCTTTGAAGCTCCAAGCTTTTGTTGATTCCATGCTCATGAAAACACTTCCCTATCACCTTGGTATATCTCCAATGGTGTGCTAGCACTTGTGATGTTCTTTGCCACAAAAATCATCACATCTCTTCCTTCCTCATTCGGTCAAACCAGAAGAAAAAACAGAACAAAAATTGATCCAAGAACGAGAGAGAAGATGAATAATTTTTGGCTCCAAAATTGTGTGTACCGTGTACTGGAAAGAGAAAATAAAAAAATTGTATTAGGTTTATAATTTCCAAAATAAATAAACCATTTACACTTTTTAATTTCAAAAAGCAAGCATTAAATGCATTCTTTCATCTCACATCAACTTACATCAATCAATCAAATGCCACATCACTCAAAGTGACATGTGATTTGACGCTTGAAGTGACTTGCGATTTGACGCTTGATTTGACTTGCGTGCCGCACTCGAATTCGAAATACGAATATGCTCGCAAACAATCCCGGGCTCGGGTTCGCTAATTCCAAATTAACGAATTTTTCGTTGCGTCATAATTAAACGATTACGCCTAGCGAAATCACTATTCACATCGCTAACGAATTAATTCTAAATTAATTCGTTCGCCCGAATTAAAATCTAATTTTAACTCCGCGTCGAAATCCAATTTCGTATAATATATCAAATATATTGTTTTATCGATTAATTCCAAATTAATCATTCTCTCTCTTAATTGATATTGTATCCCAGATAAATATCTCCGTAATTAATCCCAGATTAATTTTCTCTCTCATTAAATTAATCCCAGATTAATTAAAGTGCGAGTCATACGTCATCGGTGAATCTTTGGGAAGCGACCCATGAGATCCCCGGATATATTGGCAGTAAATCGGGTTGTCGGACTATCCGAACACGTAAGTACCTGGTACTATGTTTATACCGATTTACAAGACAAGGTTGGCTTCTAGCAAAGCGCAATGCCTACCCCATTCTCCAGAAACATGCTTACAGGAATAAACGATCTATATCAGGCGTAGTATACATGGTATTGCGTATTTCGATCCAGTATCGGTTGATCACGTGCTAGGCATGGGGCCGGAATCGTGTCTGCCCCATATAAAGCACATGTCGGATCTATGGTAACCAGTCCCTATATCGGATAACTATGACCTAGTCATATTATCCCGATGACTGCAGTACTTAAGAGAACCAGTACCGTATCCTACGTGACCATCATCTCCATATGACTGGAGTGACACTTCCGTCTTCACATCACACCCAACACACTAAGATTCTCAATATACCCAGTATTGGCGTACACAGAACCTGTTAAAGCCATGAACGACCTCAACCAAAGTATATTGATTGTCGCAAGTATTAGCGGTGCAAGTCTCAGGTTAAGACCAAATACACCTACCCTGATTTCGGACTTCCATAGACACATAGTCATACTACCAATGGAATTCTGAAGGGGTCTATCCAGAGCGAAGTTGTTTCTCGTACCGTCGGTAAAACACAACCTCCTATTATACTTGCATGAGTATCCTATACCCAAACATATGAGAAATATACCGTTGTACCCTCACAACACGCACAAGTGTAATACTAGTCTTTTACGTATTTATCGATGTCCAATCTCGATAATGCTCTGACTAGGGATATTTAATGATTTATCCTTCATGGACTGATACTGTCTCATATCATTCTCAGTCCAGGAACAAATCATAGGGACCTCCTATCATTTATACATCTAGGTGATCTAATCACAAATGATAAGAGTGCAATCTCTTTGTCACATAGTTAATTTGTAAAACAACACTATAATCTGTACAAATAGTGACGCTATGGGTCATAATTGTCCAACAGTCAAAACCTATGAAAGAACTCATCTTTATTGCCAGAACTGCTCCGGATCTAATTGACAAAATCTTAGCCTATGAACCACTAATTGACCCTATCCTTTCAAAGATAAATTGGTCCGAGGACGATCGTGGTAAGAGGCGTCGGATTAATCTGGATCTTAACCTTTAACTTTTCATTTAGATGTAGAATTTCAGCTAACCAGATACTATCTTTTAAACTCTGTTTCTACTGTTTAAGACATTGGGGACAATGTCTCATTTAGGTTTGGGGGAGGGAATTAGTTGATCAGTATCTTGTTTTTAGTTGTGTGTTGTTTTTATTTTTAGTCCAAAATCAGTATCTTGTTTTTAGTTGTGTGTTGTTTTTATTTTTAGTCCAAAATTTTTCGAAAAAAAAAATTGAAAATTTTCAAAAATTAAAAAATATTTTGCGTTTTTGTGTTTTTATTTTGACTAAAAAATGTGAAATTGGTAAGAGATAGCTGAGTAAGGAGTTTCCACTCCTCTGAGACGTATCTAAACCTAATTCGGAACAAGTTATTTTTTGTTTATTTCCTTTTGAATTATTTAATTGTGAATTCTCCATAATACTGACTAAAATCGATCTTCATATGCTTAGTTAACAAGGTATTATCAACATGCATAGTAACATACGGACATGAGCTATAATTGAAAATTTTGTAATATCCAGTGCTCTAGTTTAATTGGAGGAAGCATCTAAAAAAGTGATGGAGTAAAAAACAAATGTCTGAGGTCCAAGTTATTAAGTCTGTAAGGGTGTTTTAACACATAGTGCCCTAAAGCCAACTGGTTTGGGAGTCACTGGCCCAAAGCTCGCTACATGGATCAAGGATGTTGTAAAAATATATATATCTGAGGTCTGAGTAATTAAGTCCGTAGGGGTGTCTTAACACCTGGTGCCCTAAAGCCAACTGGTTTGGGAGCCACCGACCCAACACTCGCTACATATATGGAAGATATTGTATATAAATAAAAAAAATCAAAAATCAAAGAAAAAAAATCAGAAAAATCAGAAAAATTATTCCATTGCTGCAAAAATGTGTGAATTCTGATAAAACTTTATGACAAAAATATTTCTCTCTTATCAACTGCACTTGTGATTGTTGTGGGCAAAAATGAGTTGATTAATATTTTTTCGGCTGTGCATATGGAGAATGGTAAAAATAATCGGAGAATTTACTTATTCAGTAATTTAGAAAGAAAGAAAACAACTAGTAACTTGGAGTAAAAGTTTCACATGATTAGTCACTAACTTCTTTATTCTCTTTTCTCTTTTCTCTTGTTTTTTTTTGCTTTTGTGTGCATTAGTTTTATTATCTTTTTACTTTTGTAAAACATTTGTGGGTATCGTTGTTGTAAGCCCTCACGAGACTATAACTCGTCCACTAGGGACACCTAGGGGTTTAAAGGCTTGTTGCATATGCTAAATGCAACCGTGATCCGTACGAAATTGGCTTAGTTTAATTTTAATTATTTATTGTATTTTATTTTTTTTGTTTTGCTCGAGAACTAGCAAAATGTTAGGTTTGGGGGTGTGATGAGCGAAAAATGTATCAATATTTACCGCCCCTTTTACTTAATATTTTGTTTAGTTTCTCGGGTTTGATGAACGTTTTGATGTGTTTTAGTTTATTTTGCAGATAAAATAATATTGGGACACAATGAAATTATTTAGGACAAAATGTGGGTCAAATAAGAGCAAAAATTGGACTTTACATATTAATTTTGGAGATTGGAAACTTGAAAGGGCGTTTTAACGAAGTGCAGTTTTGGAAATTCCAGTTTTGCGCATCTTTCGTAATTTGGGCATAAATTGTTACTCCGATATCAGATTGAGCTGCTTCAAGTTCCATATTAAAGAAGACTCAAAGATCTACAACGTTTAAGATTTCATGCCTGAAATGGATGAACCATCCAGAAGTGTGTTGTGTGTAATTATTAAAGTCATTTTCAATCATTTTCAAAGAAAAAAAAAATAATAAATAATAATAAAAAATTCAAATCACCACCAAACATGATAAGAAATTAGTGGAGCAATTAATAATGGATTGGGGGAGCAATTAGTGGAGCAATTAAAAATGGATTTGGTGGATGATTTGATGGAGGCAAAATTTTCCTATAAATACCAAGCCATTTCATTTGTAAATTGATACTTTCTTCTAAGGAATTCCTTAAGACTAAGAAGATTGTATCTTGTTTGTTTATTTACAGCTTTCAGTAATTAATTTCCGCTTTCGCACTTTCTTTTCTTTACTTTTCCGTTTTTACTTTCCGCAATTTACTTTTACGCACAGTACTTCTTTCTTTAATTTTCAGTTTTTACTTTTCAGTAATGAGGAGGTAACTCCCATTTGCTGGGGTAAAAGGTAAAACTTTTATTACTAATATTTAGATTAATCTCCCTTAATTATAATATACAAACTAGTTAAAACCTGACTTAACGAGGATACCGCCATATTGGGTGGGTAATTATTAAATTGGTTTTAAACTGACTAAACTGGATACCGCCTGATTGGTCGGTTGGTAATTAATTATTAATTTGACTTAATCTGGATACCGCCTATATGGCTGGTTGGTAATTATCATGCAAAGTTAATATATTATATTAAGGAGATATCTAAAATAGAAGTAATAAAAGTGGATCATTTTACCTCAGTATTTTCTTTTATTGTACTTTTACTTTATTCACTTTTCAGCAATTTACTTTCAGCATTTACTTTTCAGCCATTTTACTTTCAGCAATTTACTTTCAGCATTTACTTTTCAGTAATTTACTTTTAGCGTTTACTTTTCAGCATTAATATTCAGTATTTAATTTCAGCATTTACTTTCCGTCATTTACTTTTCAGCAATTTACTTTTCAGCATTTTACTTTATGTCTTTTGTTTTATTTAAGTTTTTACTAGCCCTAGTTATTTGTCGTAACTAAGTTAGTAGTATCTGGGGTTGTGATGAATTCTAATATCACTGGTTTTATAAGGGGTTATTTTATAGTTTTTGGTAATTTAAAGGTTTACTTATTAAGTCTTAAGTTTAATGTGTCTTGTTAATTGGCCCTAATAAGATTGATCTGGTAAATCTAAAATAAACTTGACAAAGGAATTTTAGGTTTCAGCCTTAGACTTAATAGCCCACGATCTTCCTTGAGGATAGATAACCCTTTAATAGATTTCCTTATAGGATAGACATATACCTGCCGGGCGGGGGTAGTCATAATTGGAACTTAAACTTAATGAATCCAGGTAATTTGGTTGACATATACATATGGTTCAATTAGGTTATACTGGGTATTTGCGTCTGACCATCGACAGAGGCTTTCACATAATTTAGTGTTTCAGGTTAGTAAACTGATTTATTACACAAATATGAAATAACCGCTTAATCTTTAAAGGATATTAGAAAGATTCACAACCTAGGTAGGCATTGCATTTTTGCATGTGAAACCCGATGATGAGCCTCATTTGGAGGCACTATCTTTTAAGTCGCGGAAATCGCAGAAAACGGACGTCGGAAGGGAAGAGTCAAGAATTGACGGTTTTGTCGGATTTAGTTCACGTGTTTAGCTTCGGGTTCGCTGTTGGATCTCCGTTTTAAAACTTAACCTTAGCCCAAGCCCATTAAATCACATCCAAAGAAATAATTAATATATGTCACAAATCAAAATAATTAAAACATTTAAAATATATGTCACAAATTTTGAATTAAATTCACAAATTAAAATTAATTAACTCACAAATATAAACTAAATTAAATAATCAATTAATTGAATTAAATGTTAAATCTAGATTACAAACCAATTAAATTAATAAATTAAATTAGTTGCAATTAAAATTAAATCAAATAAAGTCAAAAATCAAATACCAAGATTAAATAATTCACTTCCAAATTAAAATCAATCAAAATAATTTAATTCCTAATTTAATAAATCACTCACCTAATTTAAAGATATTATCACCTAAAATACACAATTCCATTACCTAAAATAATAAACCTAATACTTGATTTTACTTCCTAATTAAGCCATGCAAACCCTAATTGATTCCCCCACTATATAAACACACACTAATTGCAAAACCCTGGACACTTCACCTTGACGGTTAAAAAAAAAAGCAACTAAACCAAAAACAACATATTCTCCTCACAAAGAAAACACATTGAAATAAACCTTCCTCTCGCCAGACCTGCTACCCAAACCCTTTATTGACACAACTGCCACACGCCCTTACCCTCACCTACACTATCTCACGCTGCCGCAGCACAAACACCTCCACTTCACAAGCAACCAGCCCACACTTCACGTCACAGCCCTGCCGAATTCTGCCACCCCACTCACGCCTGCCCCTTTTGCACCCATCGCGCCACAACAGCTAGCCATTATCCACGTGACAAGAACCATTCCCACAGCCAGCGCATCATCAACTCCCCTGGCCAACCTGTTCAGAACCTTCAGCCTCAAAATTTATAAAGCCCCACGTTGCTCCTTCACTCAATCCACGCCACTGCCTCACTCACAGACTCACGCAACCACACTCACTCTTCACAGCCCATGCCGCATCAGCTCCCAAAAACAGTCCCTGAAAACTACCCAAAACAGTCCCCGAAACTACCAAAAACAGTCCCCTAATATAACAAAACAGTGACCTGAATAACATAAAAAGTGCCTAAAACCACACAAAACAGGGAACAGACGAGTCCTGTGAAACAGTAAGCAGAAACCGCGAGGAAACAGCAGCAAAACGGAGTGAAAAAGCGGGGGAAAACAGTGGAACAACAAGTTAAGACGCTAAACAAGTGAACCAGAAAAGTTGCGGAGTGATAGCCCTTCCGACGGTTGTAAACGCGAGTCGGGAAAGACGACTTAAAAGGTTAGACCTGAGGGTACCTTTCACACTTTTTTATATTGATTTTTTATTGATTCTTTAATTGTGTTTTAAAATCATTATTGAATATTGCTTGCATGTGATGTGTGTTGTGGCCATTGATTAAACGAAAAATACGTCGTCTCTCGTGGTATATAGGATGGAAACCCAGACGTAAATTCCGTAGCCGATTCCGAATGGACGGTAGTGCGGTCTGTACTGGGCTACAATTCCACGTACCACTTGAGTAAATGGCGTATATTTCGCTTTATGTTATTTTGATTATCCTCACTTTATTATTCCGCCTTTTAATTTCCGCATGTTATTTATTTATGTTATGATGCGATCGAGCGCATGGGCTTAGTGAGTTAGTCCAAAGGTCCCCTCTTTGAGACGAGAGCCTAAAAGGCCACCTTTGTGACACTACTTCGCCGCGCCGGACGAAGTGTGTTTGGGTTGAATGTACGTTCAATCGGCATATGAAGTCCTACACTTTTATTGTCTTTATTTCATGTATTGTGATGTGACGCGCATGGGCTTAGTGCAGTGAGTTAGTCCAAAGGTCCCCTCTTTGAGAGACGCGAAGGCCTAAAAGGCCACCTTTGTGACACTACTTCGCCGCGCCGGACGAAGTGTGTTTGGGTTGAATGTACGTTCAATCGGGCATACGAAGTCCTACACTTTTATTGTCTTTATTTCATGTATTGTGATGTGACGCGCATGGGCTTAGTATGTTGGTCTAAAGGTCCTCTCTTGAGAGACAAAGAGCCCCAAAAGGCCACCTTTACGGCAGTACTTCGCCGCGCTTCCTTTATTTTGTTGTTTAGTATGACGTATTCTTACATGACCATGCATCATATCACATTGCGCATGGGCTTAGTATGTTGGTCTAAAGGTCCTCTCTTTGAGAGACAAAGAGCCTAAAAGGCCACCTTTACGGCAGTACTTCGCCGCGCCTCTTTTATTTAGTCATTCGCTTCATAATGTCTTTTTGAAAATTCATGCATCATATTGCATTGCGCATGGGCTTATCAAGTGAGATCAAGGGTCCTCCACTTTGAGGGATGAAAAGCTTAAAAGCTACCTTTGCTACAGTGATTTGTCGCGCCCCTTAATCCGTTATTGTTTACTACATGTCATATCCTCATCCGTCCATGTATGTGTCGTGTTGTTTACTGCATTTTGGAGGTCACTGCTGATCCCGTTCGAACGCGTTTCAGAACGCCGCACGAACGCATGTTTTCTGTCGGGTCGTTCGAACGCGTTATCAAACGCCATACGAACGCGAACCTCTGTTTACCGTTCGAACGCGTTTACGAACGCTACACGAACGCGAACACACTGAATTGAGTCATTTTTCATCATATGTGCGTCTATGCCTATATAATCTTCCTTTGCACCATGTCATAGCATGCTCACTTTAATGCCTAATTGCATCCCTAAGCGTCTTTTTGCATTATGTACTTAGTCGACCCTTTTGTTTGTGCATGGAAAATATAATGGCTATTTGTTTATGGTATGTCTATGAAATCACATGTTCACCATCATTTGATTCGCCTCTATGTGTGCTTGTGTGGTTAGTATGTGCTTGCGTTTTCATGAATACAACTGCCAATGAAATTGTCTGTTTGTTGATTTAATGTACTTCTAAGCATGCAATCTTATATGTGAAATACATGTATGTTTAGGCGCATATTTTATCTTATAAATGTGAATTTAGAAGCATGATACCCTTAGAAATAAGTGTTACTTCAGCTTGTTTAAATTATTATATAAATCCTTTCATTACAAGTGACATGAGTAAGGGACCATTCCGAACCCAACGGTTTGAGGTCTTCCCTTGCGAGGGGTGAGTGCGGCCTTAAATCTCATTTTCCCGGTTCACACCGGGGTGGCTGGTGGCGACTCCTTATTCTCCGGTTTAGTCCCCCGTGGCTACTCCGTACTCCCGACCGGGCCGCGAGCCCGGGACAGCATGCGTCGCCCAGATCTGTGTTCCCACACCTAGATAGTTCCTAAATATTGAATTTTCTTAAACCTACTTTCGCGCACAATTTTATTTACTTGTTTTAAATTCAAATCCATCACCATTTCAAATCAATCAATCAACCTGTTAGATACTAGTAATCATTTGACCTCATAAAATAATAGATTGGGTATTAAGTCCTCGTGGGATCGATACTTTTTATACTACTTGAACGATACGTGCGCTTGCTTATACGCGTGTGTGATTACGCATCGGTCACGAACCATATCCAGTAAAGTCCAATTTCTCCTCTCAGATACTACATTGTGCTGTGGAGTACCTGGAGGAGTATATTGTGCGAGAATCCCATTCTCCTTCATATAATCAATGAACTCACCACTCATATATTCTCTGCATCGATCAGATCAAAGTCATTAATATATTTACCAGTTTGTTTTTCTACTTCATTTTGGAACTCTTTGAACTTTTAAAAGTTTCCAATTTATGTCACATCAAATACACATAACCGTACCGTGACAGATCATCGGTAAAGGTAACAAAGTACAAATAATCACGTGTGAGCAGTTTGACTTAGTGGAACATATACATCAGATGTACGAGTTCCAGTGGTTAGTAGCGCAGTGTCTAACACCAGAAAATGGGGCTTTGTGTCATCTTACCATGAATTTACGATTCACAAGTTGGATATGATTCAATGGTGAGATCTGGTATCAAACCATTCCTAACCAATTGGGTAAGGCGTTTAGTGCCTACAAGACCTAGTTGCATGTGCCAAAGTTCAGTATTATTAATTACAGGTAAACTACGTTTATTAACTCCAGTATTTAAAATATCTTTTGAAGTTTGCAATGTATAATGACCATGCTGGTTTGGACAACAAAGGATCTGAATATTACTTTTATCATATAAATACAGAGAATAGTTCTTAATATTAATACGAAAGCCTTATGTATCCAATACAAAAAGTGATATAATATTAGCTACACATCCTGGTAGAAAATGACAGTCATTTAACAAAAGTGTCTCATTCGGCAATGAGATCTCGCATACTCCCACTACAACTGCATCCAGAGAGTCTCCACTCCCGAATCGCAACTGCATCTCTCCAGGCTTCAGTCTTCTACTTTCCTTCAACACCTGCAAAAATTGCAAATATGAATAGGACAAGCAGAATCTAAAATCCAGCTAGATGTAACGGTTCACAAGCCAAAGATAAATCAATACTGGAAAAATAAATGTATCTGATGTAGATGCTCTCTCCCTCATCAGCTGGGCAATGTAGTCAGGACAGTTTCTTTTCCAGTGCCCGACTTTGCTGCAATGATGGCATTTGTCTTCAGAAGCCCTTTTGGGCTTAGCTTTCTTTGTCTGTGGTTGAGGACCGAAACCCTTCTCCTTCTTCCCTTTCTTCTTCTTTCCCTTTGGCCAGGCCTGGGAAGAAGCAGAAAGAGAAGTAGGTCTCGGAGGGCGAGTCGGTACTCACTTCTTGAGGTCCTCCTCCGCCGTGAGTAACATCCTATGCAGATCTTGGTAGGTGCAGATAATCCCGTTCATGTTGAAATAAATCACAAACTGGCGATAAGAAGCTGGGAGCGAACCAAGAATGACACTCCTACTGAGAATGTCATTCAGAATGAGATTATGTTGCCTCAGTTGATCGATCAAATCGATCTTCTGAAGAACATGTGGGCTAACAGCTTGCCCCTCATCCAATCGCGCATGGAACAGTTACATTGCGACCTTATGAACAACAACTTGTTCTTGGTTCTCAAACGATTGTCTTAATCGTGTCATCATAGTAAAGGCATCTGACATGCCATAATATTATTTCTTGAGTCCCAGTGAAAGCGAACTTAAGATGTATGATTTAACTTTTAAATCATCATCCTTCCAAGCTTGGAAGACTTCGCGTTCTTCCCGTGTAGCATCCTCTGCCACAGCAAAAGGCAGTGGACCCTCAAGAACATATCCCAACTTCTCGGAATCGAGGACAATCCTCAAATCCATATCCCAATCGACGAAGTTATCATCACATTTAAGTTTGTTCGTATCAAGCATACGCACAAACTGATTAGTGGATGGTGCCGCCATCGCAGATCTATCATATAGATCACGAAAAATGGTTAGCAGAAATTTATGCAGTTTCATATAATATCATAAGCATAAACTAGATCATGATTTTTAATCTAAAAATGCCCCTCCCACTAAATCATGCAATACTGTAATCCCCAAATAGAATACAAAGATTTAATAATTAAATTAAATACAAATAGTGAAAAGTGGATCCTGTGAATATATTTCAGCTCATAGCATAGGCACGGTCTCTCCTACGTATATTCATCTGGTAGACAACTCATTTCTCGTTGTCGCTGCTAAGGCAGGCCCACAAGGAGACGTACCAAGGTTAAACTTGTCAATGATAAACTCAAGTTACTTGCGTAACCCTGACAGCTATGGCACGTTCATGATTGCGCTTTCGCTTGAATTTATCTAGTATCTAATATACATCCAGTATAAATAAATCTCTATTGGCTACACCCTCACAGCAGAGGCACGGTCTCAGATGTAGCCATGGAGAAATATTTATAAACCGTATTGACAAGACGGACCACATAACATGCATCAAATACATAATTACATTTAAACTTTATTAATTAGGGATTTTCCGCTAAGTATCATACACCCTAAATCTAATCAAATTAGATTAAAACATGCATGTATAAAGTTAAGAAAACATGATTAAACATTGAATTAAAGGGCTAATCATACTATGGGGGCCTAGAATCAGACTCGCACTGATACCATTTTGTAGGGGTTTTATTGCGGAAATCCGATAACGCAACGGATAATGGAAAATCAAAATTTTCCGATTTCAAAAATTTTTCTCGGATTAATTAAATAAAATTATTTATTTAATTTTCCAATTATCAAATTATGAAATATTACACAAGAAATCAAATTTTATGTAATTACTGAATTACCCATTTACTTTGCATTTGTTAATTTTAGTCCGAAATTGTTCAAAATATTTTTGAATGATTCTAAATCATTCTAAGATGAATCTAACATGTCCCAAATGTCAAAATACAATTTGCAACAAAAATTGCCAAAAATAAACCCCAAAGCCGAGAGCCTCTATTAGGCACCAAAGTGTGCATTTTGCATTTTCAATGTTCAAAACACATCCAAATGAAATCCAATCAACATAAGATTTAATATGTATCATATACACATCCATATACAGCATATAAATGAAAATCCCCAAATTTGGAAGTGGTCTTAAACCCTAATTTTTCAATTTCATCAAATAGGAAAAATTAAACCAAATTAGCAAAATCCAATACTTCAATCATGTTTCTTCCATTACAATCAAGCCTCAACACAATGAAACAACTATAGAACAAGTCTAGGTAATGTAAGAGTGGGTCAACAACTCTAGATTAGCAACAAGTTTCTCAAACTTACAAAAGAATGCTAGTAAACAACTTAGAAGAATTCTATGAACTTTATACATGCATAACCCTATTACAAAACATACATCCATCAAAAACACAAAGAATAAAGAATAGAAAGACATAAGAAACTCATAGCATATAGCTTAGAACTTAGGAACAATTTCCTCTCTAATAGTAAGTTGAGAAAACTTACTAAAATCCAAGCTTTCCTTTGTTTTCTTTTCTTTTTCTCTCAAGCTTCTTTGTTTTCTTTTAATGGAGTTTTGGTAATGGTTTTGACTTAATGAAACCCTAAAATGAAAAACAAAACAATTTATACTGAAAACTTTGGCCTTGGCCGAATTTTTGCTTAAATAAATATCAAGATATTTGTTTTATATTTCATTTAATTTTGCAACTTGTCCACTTGTTTTAATGATCATTACACTTTAATGATATATTCAACCAATTCAATAATTGCAACTTAGTCATTAAATAAAATATCATAACTTAAAAAATTCATACTTTAATTAATTTAACCATTTAACAATTAAATAATTAAAAATTAATCAAATACAAATATATTAAATCTATGTATTATATTTACAATAAATATAAAAACATATGCCATTTATGATATTATTCAAATATCTCAATTTGAATTAATTAATATGTATTTGAATTAATCAAGCATTAAATGCAAATACACAAAAATTAAGGAAATGACTATCGGGTCCCTACACATGTATTTTGCGTTTAACCTTTAAATGACTTTATAAATAATCAATATTATTTATAAATGTTGCCCTAGTGCTCTACGAGTATGTTTCATTAGTGAGACTCTCTAGATTCAGGCATATCCGTCACGAAATCTAATTTCGTGTCCATAATTTATCCACCCGTAAATTATGACGATCACGGATAAACTCGCTGAATCATACAGGTCGAGGTTATGGCAAATGTATAATTCCTCCGTCACAGGTATCCGGATAAATCCCAGAGATATAGATGTAAACGTCAAATCTCTATAGGGATTATCCAGTCGACTATTCTATTAGCAATCTCAAAAAGAACATTTTGAACTAACTTATAAATTGTACCACGGGCCCATGGTTTTTATCTGATTGCTAATCATATGGACTACCTATGCTCTGATACACAGAACTGACAGATCCTATCTCGATACACACATGACACCCTGAGGATCTATCCACACCCAATGAACAAGCGGAGGTCTGATCTGAATAGATCGGTGACGTGACTGCCATCTAAGTGTGGAAGATGCCTCATGCGCCCACAGTGGTATCTCAAGTCGAAGAATCACAAGTGCTACTCAACCCGATAAGATTCTTATTGACGTTGGTTTACCATCCATTAAGAATCTTCGGTGAGTCGTTCAATGTTTATCCGCTATAAACACCTACACCTCTATACCAGTCTCCAAGACTTATGGTTCGTTGAGAAACCATTGGAATCATATATTCCAGTATACGACATGTACTTGTCTCAACGGGTTTACTTTACTGACCAAGTAGTGTAAACCTTGACCATGAACTGTCTGAGAATGACAATGTCATGATACTACTCAATGTCAGTTGCGACGCTTTTGCAACAGCATTATGACTAGTCATTCTTAGGTCATTACGTCTTTACCATATTATAAGAAATATTATATTAGAAACTGCATATATTATTCATAATAATAACGTTTTACATAAGTATTCATAAAGAAATACAACCGGGAATTGGCGATCTGAGCACCAATCCCAACAATTTGGACCAATGAAATTTTGCCAAAGTTAAAGTTTGATTTGTACAAAAATTTACCAAGTGAAAATTAATTAATTTTTATTGATATTGATTTTGATTTTTGTTTTTGTTTTTGTTTTGTTTTTTTTTTTGGTTGCCATGAATAGGAAAAAGTGAAAAATAAAAAAACGATTTTGTTGTTTTGTTATTATTTGATTTAGTCTTGGCCTATGGCCGTGAGGCAACACAAAAGAAAATGAAATGTTTTTCATTCTTATGTATTTTTGGTTGCTCATGCGAGCAATGAGAAAAATAAAATGGAAAGCAATTGATTTGCCCTTTTAGGCAAGTAATTGTTGAGAAGAGGAAGAAAGAGTTCTTCAATATTTTTGGCTATGAAATCAAGCTTAGAACAATCTAAACATTAAATTATGCATATCAAAATAACCTTTAAAGAGTTAAGGATTATTTTTGTTGTTGATAAATTTACTAAAACAAAGTTCCAAAAGTTTAATTTTGTTGGAAATTTTTGTTGTCAATCTTGAGCAACCTAGCCACCTCTTGGTTGCCCAGATTTGTTCAAGAGTATACTTGTGGTGGTGGTAAGATTGGCGGTGAAGCTTGGAGCTTGGTACTTAGAGTTTGGTGGAGAAAGCTTGGAGATGGGTATATCCTTGATCTATATTAAATTAATTCGATTAATTTTGAATTGTAATTGATGTAGCTATGAACATGTAATTGTTATAGTTTAATTAGATTAAATTATGTAAATCGATTTAACTACATAAGTAATGTCTAATATTCTTCATTTATTTGTATAAATGTTATATGTGTGAGAGAAAAAAATTTATTTTGGATGTTGTTTGGCATGTAAAAGTATTTGGGAAAAAATCCCGAAATTATTTCCAAAAGTGTTTCAGGATTTTCCTCAAAATCGCACTTTAAGGACAAAATTATAATTTCAATGAAATTATAATCTTGAACTACTATAGCAGTGTTTACAACGTGTAGAAAAAATTTCGAAATTTTTCGGAATCGTTCCGGGGACGTGTTAGGAATTTATGGTAAAAATTTCATTAAGAGCAAAATTATAATTTGTTGAAATTACTGTTGATAAACCCCTTGCTATACAGCGACTGAATCACTATAGTAATGGGCTAATTCGATTATTTGGATGAACTGGTTCACTGGCTCTCCCGATCGCCCAGTGCATTAATTCGGTAAACCAATTCAAGGAAAATGTAACGTTAAATCACATATTAATATATGATATCAATTATTAATAAAGGTGAAATACAAATGAATAACTGACATGTGATACCAGATTGGTCCGAATTAAAAAATGTCTTGAAAGTCGATTTCGCCCGCAGTTACCCTGCCATAGCATAAATGCCAAATTCAAGATAAAAAAAATTATCGAGATACGATCCTGTACATTTCCACAGCGTGCTTTTGAAACATACCCATCGCAAACGAAATCTTCCACTAGCTATTATTGAAGCTCCATCTGCAAAGGATAAGATTTTGATCGTTGTATAGATGAATTTTTGAAAATAACGAATCAATAACGAACCCCCCTTGGTGGTCGGTATTGATCTATTATTGAGTTGATTTATTTTGTAGTTTTTTATTTACATTTTTTTTGGTTATTTGTTATGCATTAATACTTCTAAGAAAATTAGAATTTTCTTAATTAGATTCTAATTTTCGAACTTTACATTTAATTTATTAAAAAAAGAAGAAGAGAAATTACTAAATACTAAATAAAAGACTTTGAGGGTGCATTCAATCGTCAAAAAAGCTGACTTGCTTGAGTATCAAAGACTCAAAAAAACTAAGCCAATATTATACATAAGTAATGTATAATATTATTCATTTATTTGTATAAATGTTATATGTGAGAGAAATTTTTTTATTGTGGATGTTGTTTGGCATGTAAAAGTATTTGGGAAAAAATCCCGAAATTATTTCCGAACGTGTTTAAGGATTTTCCTCAAAATCGCACTTTAAGGGAAAAATTATAATTTCAATGAAATTAGAATCTTGAACTACTATGGCAGTGTGTACAACGTGTAGAAAAATTTTCGAAATTTTTCGGAATCGTTCCGGGGACGTGTTAGGAATTTATGGTAAAATTTTCATTAAGAGCAAAATTATAATTTGTTGAAATTACTGTTGATAAGCCCCTTGCTACAGCGACCGAATCACTGTAGTAATGGGCTAATTCGATTATTTAGATGAACTGGTTCACTGGCTCTCCCGATCGCCCAGTTCATTAATTCGGTAAACCAATTCAAGGAAAGTGTAACGTGAAATCACATATTAATATATGATATCAATTATTAATAAAGGTGAAATACAAATGAATAACTGAAATGTGATACCAGTCATTGGTCCGAACTAAAAAATGTCTTGAAAGTCGATTTCGCCCGCAATTACCCTGTCAAAGCATAAATGCAAAATTCAAGATAAAAAAAATTATCGAGATACGATCCTGTACATTTCCACAACGTGCTTTTGAAGCATACCCATCGCAAACGAACTCTTCCACTAGCTATTATTGAAGCTCCATCTGCAGAGGATAAGATTTTGATCGTTCTATAGATGAATTTTTGAAAATAACGAATTAATAACGAACCCCTCTTGGTGACCCGATATTGATATATTATCGAGTTGATTTATTTTGTAGTTTTTATTTACATTTTTTTTTTTTTGGTTATTTGATATGCACTAATACTTCTAAGAAAATTAGAATTTTCTTAATTAGATTCTAATTTTCGAACTTTACATTTAATTTAATTAAAAAAAAAAGAAATTACAGAATTACTAAATATGCGACTTTAGGGTGCATTCAATCGTCAAAAAAGCTGAGTTGATTGAGTATCGAAGACTCAAAAAAATTAAGCCAAAATACCAAATGCAAATAGATCACCTTTTTCATTCCCGAGGAAGTGCATATTTTTCCCGAATCTTCTTACCTAATGGTACGGAATAATAGTATCATTAGAGTAAATACACGAACCACCCATTCGCTTCCACTTCTATTATTTAAAAAGGGTTTAGAAATAAACCAAACAAACAATCGAAACAAAATAGAAAAAGAAAAAGGATTAAATTCTAAACTCTTTTTCGTGACACTCAATAATAGCCCGACATGCACCTAGCATTTTTTACAACATTGCAAAAAGTTCACAAGCTTCGTCATGTTTTCCATTCTGGAAGTAGCCTTTGATCATTGTTGTAAAGACAACATCATCAGGATCTACACCTGCCTCCAACATCCTCACAAACATATTTTCTGCTGCAAGTATCTCTTTCTTCTTGCACAAACAACCAATAATTGCATCATAAATCGCAACACCGGGTTTTCGTCCTCTCGCCTCCATTTGGTCCAAAATATCCAATGCTGAATGTAGATTGCCTAATTTACAATTTCCCTCTACCATTAATTGATAAGTTTCCATATCTGCAACCTCACCATTATCTTGCATAAATTCAATTATGTCTTTAGCCTCCTTCCAAAGACCCACCTCGTAGAGACACTTTATCAAAATGTGACAAGTAAAAGCCAAAGGTCTGCATCCAAAATTAACCAAATGAGACAAGCAAATGAGAGCTTCTTCAATTTGTCCTCCCTTGCACAAGGCACCGATATAAATTCCAAATGCGACGTTAGCATGATTTGGGTCAGTTTTCACCATTTCCCCGAGTAGAAGCTCAATCTCTTTATTCAAATCCCCAGTATGATTCAGTGTAACAGACTTTGAGAGAATCAAAGGATCAATACCACATCCAATCTTGGCAAATTCACGCAACAACATTAGAGCAAGCTGAAGCTCCTGCCCCTTAGGGCAGCGGTTCAAGAGGATAAAAGACAGCACATGGTCAGGAGCAACACCATTGGCCAGCATTTTTTTGTACAATTCATCAACGTCCCCTAGCCTATTCTGCCTGTAAAGAGCATCAATCAAAACTGTGTAACAGTGAACATCAGGAGCTAAATTGCTACTTGCCATGCTATTCAAAAGCATCAAAGCAGCATCTACTTCCCCTACCCTGCAATGATTACTGATCATAATATGATTAGTCACTACATCTGGCTGCAATCCCCAGTCCCTCATTTGTTTGTACAGCACCCATCCTTTATCAAACAAACCCATCTTAAAAAAGCCATGAATCAATGTGGTACAAGTATTTGTACCTGGCTCACAACCTGTCTTTAGCATTCTAAAATAAAGTCTCATTGCCATTTTCATCTTCTTCTGCTTGCAATACCCACTAATCAAATAATTATACATCACCCTATCCAAAGAGTAACCTTGTGACTCCATTTCTCTAGCGCATGACTCAGCCTCCACAAACCGTTCTCTCTTACAAAGACCACAAAACAAAGACTTGTACTGATCAAATGTAGGCTCCAACCCTTTTCTCTTACGCTTTATATCAAAAACTTCCAGAACTTCATTTAAATACCCCTTATAACACAACCCTTCAACCAAAACATTATAAGACCAACCATTCAAATCTACACCACCATTGCAAATTTTAATGAAATAATGAAAAGCCTCCAGAAACTTTTCTACTGCAAATAAACCTCGGAGAATAGCAACACATGCAGGTTTACTAGGAACAAAATTCATTGAAATAAGCCTATCAAAATGTCTAATTGCATAATCTAAATTCCCTAGCTCACAAAAGAAAACTACGAGAGAATTCAAAATAGACAGGTCAGGATCAACACCTAAAGCAACAACATCATTCTGATAAAGCGAAAGAGGCGACTGGGATTGGCCAAATTTAATCAGTTTCCCCATAAGAACACCATAGATACCCAAATCAAAGTCGATATCACCGTAGGAGCAATGCAATTTGTTGTCACTTGAGGTCGATTGTGAGGCTGAGATTTCGTTTGCTGGCGGCTCTGCGTCACGTTTAAAACTTGTTACTGTTCTTATACTACCATTAAACAAGAAGCAGCAAGATCTAGGCTTTCTGGTTATCATGCTTTTGAAAATTGCAACACTACGAGTGCTTTCAATTAGGGAAAAAAATTTCATTTTTGATAGTAAGCCAGATGAAAAGACGGATTATTTTTTTGGGGGTTTTAAAGAGGATGATTTTAGCGATTACTTTTGCCTATTTTGTGGTGTTCAATTGTTGGCGGCGTGCGGTAACGAAACTAAACCCTCGATTGGCTATTTGAGTTGTTTGATTTAAAACCCTAGGTGAACCGGATATGTAGGTGACTGGAGAGGGTTTCGCGGCTTCAACCGGGTTTATTTAGATCAAAGATATTAACCCTTTTGGGTTCGGTTTAGCCTCATGGGTCCGAGTAACTCACCTAAGGCTTGCAATGCGATGGGCCATTTAATTTGTTAAGTTTGTTATCGTTTTATTTATGTAATAATTGAGATAAAAAAATTTATCTTGGTCTCATCTCATTATTTTTTGAAATAAAAAATTTATCTCGTCCAGTAATATATCTGGTTAAATATCGTCATATTCTATTAAAACATGTCTTATTCAATTAAAATCTCGTTCGATTTAAAATTTCAAAATATTTTTTTGCCTTGACTTATTTTAAAACTGAATATAAAAATAAGTCTCTTATCTTATTTCAAACAGAACGAGATATCATTAAGACATGATAGAGAGAGAAAATTATCTAAGCCTACACTCATCACAACCTCATTGCCAAATCCTACACTCAAGTCTTCCAATCAAATTGTCCACATCAGCATTAAGTTTGGGTTGAATCATAATAAATTAAAATTTGTCCCTACTAATGAGAGTGTCATTGTAACTTCATCTATAAACGGAAAACAATATTTAGCTAAAAGTGTTGGGATTTGTATGCCCGACAAGCAAATATGTTCGAAACATGATTGATTAATAAATTTGTGATTCTTTTTTATTCCATGTATGCATTTTGATTTGCTTTATAAAATTCATGAAAATTCCGTGATTATTTATGTAGCTTTAAATTAAACATATATGTGTATGTAAAATGTTACATGCATATATGCATGGATAAAGTTTAAAGAGTAATAATCAAAATTTGTCCATGAATATGATTTGAAGTCGGGAATCTTCAAATCCAAATTCATAAATACAGTTCATTCCATTATGAATGGTATAGT
>SKCR01014522.1:0-35961 GCA_019454045.1 Zanthoxylum bungeanum
TAAAAAAACTCATGTCGGTTGATTTAGAAATGAACCTGTTTAATGCCGCTATCCGCCCAGTTAGTCGCATAACATCATTCGGGGTGGAAGGGGAGGGATGTCGAGGATTGATCTAATCTGGTCTGGATTTGCTTCAATGCCTCGTCGAGTGACTATGTATCCCAAGAATTTTCCTGAACGACACCAAATGCGCACTTAGTAGGATTAATTTCATTCCGTACCTGTCCATGATGTCGAAGGCTTCTTCCAGATGGTTGAGATGTTGTTCTGATTTCAATGGATTTCACCAACATGTCGTCAATATAAACTTCCATTGTTTTCCCTATTTGTTGGTCGAACATCCTATTAACCATTCGCTGGTATGTTGCTCCTGCGTTCTTCAAGCCAAAAGGCATGACTTTGTAACAGAATATTCCTCGATTTGTAACAAAAGCTGTTTTCTCTTGATCTTGAGGATGCATGAGGATCTGATTGTAGCTGAATACGCGTCCATGAAGCTCAATAACTCGTGTCCTGCGGTCGCATCCACCATCGAATCAATATGTGGTAAAGGAAACGAGTCTTTTGGACAGGCTTTGTTCAGATCCGTGAAGTCGATGCACACCCTCCACTTCCCATTCTTCTTTTTCACTACTACAACATTGGCAAGCCACTCGGGAAACTGTACTTCTTTAATTGCTCCGTTCTGCAGTAACTTTTGCACCTCTTCATCAATGATCCGGTTTCTTTCTGGGGCAAAACTTCCTTCTTTTTTGTCTGACAGGGGTGTGGTCGGATCCACATGCAGCGCGTGAGTGATGAGATCCGGATCAATTCCTACCATATCCTCATGCGACCATGTGAACGTGTCGTGCCGTCTTTTCAAGAATTCTATCAGGTCGGCTCGCAGTTTTGGACCCAGACCCGCTCCAACCAAAGCCTTGTGTTCCGTGAATTGAGGATGAATCTGGACCTCGTCGAGCTTCTCAAATCGGTCGGTAGAGTAGGCTCTGGCGCACTAGGTCCAGACAGTAATTGCTATGCCGGATCTGATTTAGCCTTCAAGGTCGTTTGGTAGCAACTCCTTGACGCCAGTTGATCCCCCTTTACCTCATGAATCCCCCATTTAGTCGGGAATTTAATTACCTGATGATAGGTAGACGAGACCGCCCTCATGTCGTGAATCCAAGGTCTGCCCATAATCAAGTTATAGGCCGATGGGCTGTCCAATACCAGGAAAGTAGTCATTTTATTAACACCTGCAACATAAACGGGGAGTCGTATTTCCCTCATAATCAACTTTTATTCTCCGCTAAAAAAACGTAATACTGTCGTACGCCTATTGATGTTATCCAATGCCGTTCCCATGTCGGTCAGAGCACTGGCAAAGATAATGTTAGCTGAGGAGCCCGTGTCGACCAACACACGTCTGATCATGAAGTTCGCCACTTGAAGAAAAATGACCAAAGCGTCATGGTGAGTGTTTAGATCTTGTGAGTTTCCATCATCCGGGAACCCAATTACCAAACCCGTGGTAATTCCCTCTACAGACATTAGGGTGTGTGAGGCCTTGGTGGCCAATACCCTCGAGTGCCCTTTTGCAGCTGAATAAGTAGCTCCACTAACTTCTGATCCCCCCGAAATGACATTGACAGTGTTATCAATCGGAGGTGGTGGTATTGGAATTTCTCCCTGTTTGTCTCTTTCATCCCTTCGGGTCATTGTCGCCTTCCCCTTGTCTGTAAGCAGATCTTTCAAAAATCCTTTGTTCAGCAGTTCCAAAACCTCTAGTCTCAAGGCAACACATTCTGACGTCGTGTATGACCGTAGTCCTTGTGGAACTCACACCATTTCTTAGTGTCTTTTTTGGATGAACTATCCCTTGCCCTTGGGGGCCATTTCACTTCATTCCCTAATTTCTTCAACACCGAAACCAATTCCCCGGAGAAATTGTGAAATTGTAGTCTGGAAGTCGAGGCTTATTTGTCGGAAGCTCCTCCCTGTTTTTATATGGCCGTGGACGTCTGTCCATATTTTTGTAGAAGGGTCGACATTCGCCCCTACTTTGGTTCCTCCTTCGGTTCGGGGGGGGGGGGGGGGGGGGGTAGTCTGTTTCGTGTCGCCTGGAAGCAACTGGCCTTCGGTTTGCTTGTGCATTTGTTTCATCAACTCTTCTCTTATTTCTTTTATCCTCTTCCCACCTTATCTCTACTTGGGCTCGTGCCATGACCTGGTCCATTGTGTAGCACCTGAATTTCGTCAACTTCTTGTAGAGCCCGCTGTCATTAAAGGAGTCCATTCCTGAAGGCTTCAACTGATGTTGGCTGATGGAGGTCCGGTATGGTTATTCTCTCACGGTTGAACCGGGCCACGTAGCTCCGTAATGTTTCTCCTCTTCTCTGTTGTACTGAGTTAAGGTCGTCCGTCGTTTTTTCCATCCTGCACGAACTTGCAAAGTGTTTCACGAACTTGTCCGCTAGTTCTTGGTATGATTTGATTGACCTGTAAGAAAGATTAATGAACCATGTCAAGGCAGGTCCCGCCAGAGTTTCCCCGAAGCACCTGCACATTCCGGCCTCCCATTGGTTCGGAGACAAACCGTTCGACATCATCTTGAATTTGTAATGCATGACGTGGTCGTCTGGATCTGTGGTCCCATCATATAACTTCATTTCTGGTGGGTTGAATTTCCTGGGCAACTCAACTGCTACAATTGACTCATGGAAAGGGGTATCTGAAATTGTCCCGGCCCGGCTTTTCCTGATCGGGAGTTTCACCCCTGGTAGTCGTGACATAACTGCTTCTTTGAATTCAACCATTTCTCTTCTGATGGAATTGGCCAGTTGATGGGCTTGATCACCAAGAGGGTCTGAATGTAGTGTGGCTGGGGGGTGGTTGCTGTTTGGTTCATCTGACACGGGTGGAGCAGTTGGACTATTTCGGTTATCTCTATCGCTAGTTTGGCCTTGAGGATTATGCTGAGGGTCGGATGATAGGTGATCAAGCCTTTGTTGTAAACTTTCGTTGGTATTTCGCATCGTGAGATTTTCTTCTTCCAGGTTTGTGAGTCGTTCCTGGAGCATGGCAATTTGTACCGCTAGTTGATCTGGGATATGTTCGTTGCTCGACGCCATTGTTGATTACTTTGTTGAGACGTTCTACCTCCTGTCGATTCACTCGTCAGCCCCACGGTGGGCGCCAAATTTAGACTCTGATTTCGGCCAAGGTCCACAATCGAGATTATCGGTTTGTAGGGCGCGAGTAAATCCTGCAAAACAAATAGAACAAATAAGGAGCTTACTGCCCACCGGTGTGGTGGAAACCGTAGACACTCCGACGCTCAAGTTAGTGATGGTATCGATCAACGTAAAGTAAACTGGTCAAGGCTTTTATGTACCTCAACCTTCCGTGGTATGCCGTGAGGGCGGTTGTGAATCAGTTTCGACTTTGTAATTGGGGTGGTCTCTTTTCGATGCCCTTGATGGTGTCTTTCTTTCTCCTTTTATAGGTATTGGTATCCTCTCTTTATCTGCCCGTTGGAGTTATTATTAATGGGGCTTTGATTCGGATGTTCCATACTCGGTAACTGATGATCTTGTTGTCTCTCCCTGAAACCGTCGACTTCATGGTAGTATTTATGAATGCAGATTCTTTCTTCAAGTTTGTAACTGGCGCCCGTTGATCTTCTTTATGTTCAACAGGCCTGGACCTTTGTGTAATATCTTCGTATGTGGGCCCAGTTCGCAGATGGGCTTCTAGTCTTGTGGTGTAATGTCGTTTTTGCCCTTAGAGTCAATTTTGGCCCAAACAGAAGCCAAGTTTGTTTCTTCAGTGCGGAGCTACTGTCGCTCCCGCTTAGTCTGAAATTATATTAAAATAACTCTTATAAATTAATGAAAAATTAATTTATTAATGAGAAAATTTTGAATAAAAAATAAATTTTACTATCACTAAATCAAAGTTCCGACTTCGCCACAGATTTGATCTCTTTATTTGTGGCAGTAAAAGGATTTCTTAAAGAGGAGACAAACATTTATAACGTTGGCATCTTCAGGAAAAAAAATAGAATATTATGAGGAACCAAATCTTAATTTATCATGGGGGCTGCTGTCATTCAGCAACACCAAACCCAAGTTCTAAATAACTACAATCAAGAATATTTACATGAATGGGAGTTATCATTGGACAAATCCTTCAAAAACATCACTTATTTACATGTCTAATTATCAAAATCACTCCTACTTTTGAAAAATTTACACAAAATTACATAAAATAGCAAGCTCAAAGCACTTGCCATGGCTAAAACCCAGTAGTACAAGTCTAGTCTGGCTTCTCTCATATCATCTGAGAACCAGCTCTGTCCATTAATACTTCTTGAACTGGTTATAAATTCAATCACTGAGATCAATAAGGCACTCAAAAAAACTTCCCAGCCCAAAAAACACTTGTATATAAAGCAAATCCCATTGCTCTCATTCTAATTGGTACCTCATTGTAAAAAAATTCTTGCATACCAACAACTGTGAAAATGTCAGAAATCCCAGGAGAATGTATTGAGGCAGCAGCCAAAAAATACTTAGTGGCACTGTTTCTGTATACTGTTGGTTCATTTCCAGCCTCTTTGTTTCAACAACTGCAGCTATGGCCATGGCTATAATTGATAGGAACATACCGATTCCCATCCATTCTGTGATACTACTTACTGTGATATACTTTTGCGCCAGGTTAAAATGTGTGTGATCGGAATCAAAACGGTGTCGTATACTGGCAATGAGAGTATTACAGAGACTGCAATAGCACTTTGAAGAGTTGCTGGTGGGATCTTGAAGCTGCTTCCTAAAATGTTCCTCTTCATTGTCTTGCCTTGTTTAGTGAAAAATGTAGCTGGTTGTTGGAAAATTACTGCAAACATGAGCAGCATTGTCCATATGGGAAGAAGCCTCATTACAACTTTAGCATTTTCAAGAAGATGGTTGCCATTTTTGGGATTCTCATCATCATCATCATCCAATTCATTGCTGATGCTGCCCAAATTTTCTTCACAACAAAGAGGTTTCTCTTGAAGCCTGTCAGCAAGTAAAAAAATTTATAGTCAGAATGCTTCGACGCAGTCTTATTCCTATATATATATTTTTTCATAGAGAGCCTATTTTCAAGGTCTGAACCAACTCTATCATAGAAAAATATTATGGCATAGGGCTCTCAATTCCTTTCAGATACTATTATTAATTAAATACTTTTAGGGGTTCGTCTAGACCAAACCTTAGAGCCAGTCTTGGTTCAAACTTGTAACCAAGCGGATAATAAGTTAGCACTTAACTATCACACTAAGCACGACGACTCTTAGAACTAAATACTAGTATATGTAAAAATTTATACACACTTACTCTAGCTCCATTGCATCAGATTTGTCATTCGGTAAGACGATTTTGCTGTTCTGTAATTTTGATGCAGCTGCTCTGATGGCTTGAACTATGTTGATTAATGGCTTATCCTTTATAGACTCATCTGATTTATACGTATAAACATGGCTTCCGAATGAGAAAATGCAGCTGAAGTAACCATGGCAATTGTGGGAATGGCAAATCCAAGAACCCAACCAAAGGTATCTTGAATGTAAGACATAACAGTGATACCCAAAAGGCTACCACTACAAACACCAAAGTACCACCATTTGAAAAACAAACTCTTCTTCTTTGGTTCTTGATTTTGAGTGTGTTTGGAAGTTGGCAATTCTTGATGATCATCATGATCACTATCAAGTTGGTCAGCTCCAAATGCTTGCAATGATGGATTGTAGCCACCTTGGCCAAGTGAAATCAAACATAGAGACCAAAATAGGAATGATGAAGAGGAAGTACCAGACCATGCCCATGAAAATGCTGTTGATGTCAATGCCCCAAGTCCCTTTTACAAATAAATATTTGAAAATTAATCATCAACTAATGAAATACTTCAAGGACATAGCAAACATTAACCGTAATTTAATATTATTTTGACACTTTAATTAATTATAATCTTAAGAATTGCCTTAAAGTGTATTTTTTTCATTCACAGTAAGAGCTTTTTCTCTTTTAGATTATAAGTTGCACATCTAATTATATAGTAGTAGCAAAAGATTTAGTATTTGGTTATTAGGTCCTGCGTTCAAGTCAATGGATGCATTGTTTTGTAAAAATCTAGAGCAACCAGAGTTTTACTTATTTTGCTTAAGCTCGGATCAGATGATTTAACGACGGATTTTACTTGTTCTGCTTAAGCTCGGGTCAGATAATTTAATGATCGGGTTTATAACATTTCCAAAAAAAACTATTTATATATTATGATTTTACTTTAATAATGAGTTTTTTATATGATGTTAGAGTGTATGCCCTAAAATCAGTTATGGATGTAATTATTTAAGGCATAATGTTTGTAATATAGTTTATTATTTATTAATAAAAGGCATTTGTTAACTACACATTATTACATCCATATTTTATGTGTATGTCTTGAGACATTATGTCAAATGAATATTGTTAATCCAAAAAGACGTTTGTGATTATGAGAGTCAATGATATTTATATATGTCTCAAATTAAGTTCTTGGTAAAAAGTGATTGTTATACAGGACAATAATATATCACTTGACCAATATTGTTATGTGTCGCATAGATTGACATATGATGTTAATAGAATGGATGATGAGCCTTATATCATAAGGACACAAACAATAGATGCTTCATTAGTAGAATGAAATATCGAACACGACCACAGAAACGTAAGATCACATGATAATATTATCTAAGGTCATTGATCTTCGTAATAATACATTAGTGTCATCATATCATTTGACCTGAGATCATATGATGACTTGTGCGATAGTACTCTTGGTTCACTAGTATATCCTCATTCGATTATTCACGTCCTTTGAATAAATGCTAGATGGTCTTAAGCGATTGACTTACGAAGTCGCTTATGCTTCAAGATGAGATTTGATAACTTTGATAATTAAAGTTATAGATGTTTCAAGAAAACTGAAAGTTGTGGATATAAGTCTTTGGCCAAAGCAGCCAATATCTTAGAGATATCAAATCCACATGATAAAGTTTAAAGATATTTCGAGTATAAGGATTTGACCTTACCATGATCTCATACTCGTTAAGAAACATAAATATCGGAAGGAATGAGATGACATGCTCGAAGTGTATTCTAACAGGTTCATATGTTCTCTCACTTCATTCATCGACTAGGGGCCATGGCTTGCTGCTAGGCGATTACTCATGGTCTGTGGAATATCATAGGCTACTCGATAATGAACCTAGGACGGTCGCACAATATAGTTCTCGTCTATGTTACAAATTCGAGGATATTTATTAAAAGTTAATAAATGATTATTTTGACATTTCCTAATTGGATTAGGATATTCGGGATATTTCAGAAATATTAATTTGATTAATAAATTCGAAATATAAAATAAGATTTAATTGTTTAATTAAATATTTGATATTTATATTAAATAAATTAAATGTAATTTTAATTAATTATTAATTAAAATTAAGTAAGTTAAATTAATTAATTAATAGTTAATTAATTAATATGTCAAACTAATATTTAAGCTATTGGGCTTTAATTTAGTGGGTTAACACCCAAATTAATTAGAGTCCTATATATTTAAGATTAAATAGGTAAGTCTTTATTTAATTATGATTCCTAATTAAGTATCATAATTTATTTTGAAAACAATCTTTAAGAGATCAAATTTGATTTGGAGAAATATTAGATTCACTTTATTGTATTAAGATACAATTAAAACAAATTCTATGCCTATATATACATGCTCACGTTAAAGAAGCAAAGTGTGTGGTTTTAACATTAGGCAAAAGTTGCTCATGTTATTAAAAGAAAAGGATGGCAATTGGTTGCTGTTGGCAATGTGTGTACATATAAACAAACGTTGCATATATATATATATATATATATACGCAAAACAGCAGCTTGAGTTTATAAGTATATATATAATACACTCTTCTTCTTTTTTTTATAACCTGGGTGTCCGGGCCAGCTTACGCGCATCTCGACTAATCCTCGGGACCTGTGTCCCGTGCCCTCAGAAATTTTCCAACACATATCAGGGTAAGTCGATGGCTTTTCACACCAGGGGGCATGGCCCCAAGGAAATGCATCTAGTGGGATTTGAACCTTGAACCTGAGAGGGAACAAACTACTCAAGCCCAAAGCTTTTACCACTGAGGCAACCCTTTGGGGTTATATATATAATACACATTAACGCAAATAGCGTGTGATTTCCGATTTGATCTCTATTGGAATAGTTTCAATTCGTTCCTAGAGACTTCAACATCCTAGAAAAGAAAAGAGTTTCTTTTGTTCTCAATAGTGAGAGCAATTTGTTCGTAGATGAGTGTTAGTGTGCCAACTAGAGGTGCAAAAATTGGTGCACTACTACAAGGGAAAAATCAATAAGGACATTCAAAAGGCTCGTGAAAGATAATAAGTACATCAAGCTAAGGTTTGTTTTATTATAAGTAAATATTATTTATGTTGATGAATAAATATTTGTTGCTTGCATGTTAAAATTAATATAGATTAATTTAAATAGTATATTGTTTACATCAACAACGACATAACCACGATCCTTAAAGTGATTTTGGAAGAAAATTTTAAAATCCAGTCATCTGAATGCTTCTGCGCTAACCCCAAAATCTTGCAGTTGTAGCACAAGATTTAGTACTTGATTGTTAGGTCCCGCGTTCAAGTCAATGGATGTATTGTTTTGTAAAAATCTAGAGCAACCAGAGTTTTACATGTTCTGTTTAATTCCGTGTCAGATGATTTAACGACGGATTTTACTTATTATGTTTAAGACTGGGTCAGATGATTTAACGATCAGGTTTATAACGTTTCCAAAAAAACTATTTATATATTGTGATTTTAGTTTAATAATGAGTTTGTTATATGATAAGTGGGCTAAAAAGGAAATATAAATATATTCATTATTTGGAAATGTTAGAAACCGATCGTAAAATCTTCCGATCCGGACTTAAGCGGATCAGGTAAAACATTCGGCTGTCTAAAACTCTGATAAGAAACACGCATCTCTATATTAGAATCCTGAACCTAAAAGCCAGATCATAAACTCTACACTACCAAATCACGCCTTTTGGGGACACATATATTCATTATACATATACATATCACACACTTTAGACAATGTAATTTGGAAACAAAAAAATGGTTTTCTTACACAATTGAACGATTTGCTGTTTTTATTTTCATGTACTAGTTTAAAAACAACGTATCAAACTTATTTTTAATCATAAAAACATCACGTCAATAATATTTTTTTTCTCTCTAGAATTTAATTTTTTTTATAAAAAAAAATACAAAACGGGTAAGGCACTTCAAAGATTTTAAAGGTTAGTAGTGGAAGGCCATAATTAGAACTTCAAGTGGAACACGACGATACATAAAAAAAAAAAAAAAAAAGTAGTAGTGAATAGTGATGGATAACGATTAAAATTTGCAATCCACAAAATTATTTTATTCACAGGCAGTTAGGTAAGATTCTGAAATTTATTTTAAAATTAAGTTTTTAAAATTAAAATAATATTATATGTGTTTTTTTTAACATCAAATTTTTATCTTTTAGGACCTAAAATAATAAAATAATTATATATTTTTTTTCAACCAAAAAAAAAAAAAATTTTATCGATAGTGTTGACTGTTGAGTATTACAGGGATTAAAGACTAACCACAAATTTTGCCGGGCACTCAAAAAACTTAAAAGATCGAAGGTAATGATCTATGACTAGGCTTACCAACCCTTTAATGGAACAATAAAATATTAGTTTAATAAAGTAATATTATTTTATTAATAAAGTATTGTTATTTTATTGTTATGCGAACAATAAAATATTTGTATAATCTGGATCTGAAAATTTATATATATATATATATATATATTTATTGGAAATATTGTCATCAAATTATTCAATCCGAACTTAAGCGGAGCTTGTTAAATTTCCAAATAATATTAAAAAAATTAAAAAAATTAAAGAGAGAGAGAAATAATTATCGTGTGTTTGGAATAAGTTTTTTTCTGTGAAAAAACACAAGTAATGTTACATACATCATGATTTTCTTAAATTCTGTTTATAATAAGAGCATTATATGTAACGTGTGCCCCCAAGGGGTGTGGCTTGGTGGTGAAGGGTCCAGAATCTCACCTTGAGGTTCTGGGTTCGAATCCAGGGGGTGCAACTTCTTGTAAGAGTCTGGGGCAGCCGGGGGTTTTACCTGCGCCGCGGCCCAGAATGGGTGGTTTGGTGGCGGGGTTTCCAACGATTCCAAAAAAAAAAAAAAAAAAAAAAAAAAAAAAAAATTATATGTAACGTGTACAACTTTTTTTTAAATTTAAAAAAAAGCTAACAAACTCATTTTTAATTATAAAAACATCACATTAAACAAATATATTTTCTCCTTCTCTAAAACAAATTTAAAAAACAATATCAAACGAGAAGGCACTTAAAAGATTTTAAAGGTTAGTGAAAGGCCCTAATTAGAACTTCAAGTGGAGCAAGCAATAAATATGAGAAAGTAGCTAATAATTTGCAGTAGTGAAAAGTTAACAAGGACTTTACCACACAATTTTTGTGTGGCTCTCAAATAAACTTTAAAGGTCGACGTTAATGACATATAATAGACCTTCTTTTTTTAATTGTTAAAAATTTCGTATTCATTGCGGACTTAAACGAATCATGTAAAATCTCCAACTGTCCTAAACTCTTACAATAAATAACTTTCTGGATTTGAATTCAGAACCTCAATATGAGATATTGAACCCTACACCACCAAACGACGTCCCTTAGGGACGATGTATACTAGACTTACCAATCCTTTAATGGCACAATAAAATATTGAAAATGAAAAGAAAACTAAAAGATAATGAAATGGAGATTAAAATTATTCATAAAGTATTAGCATTTTATGATTAAAAATAAAGATGGTGATAGATGTATTCTGTAAATACAAATTGAGTGTATAATTATAATTTTAAACCAATTATATATATATATATATATATATATATATAAGTTTTTAATTAAATTATAATTATAATTTAAAATCATAATTTAACTGTGGTTATCAGTAGTTAAACATTACTCATTTAGCACATCTATTATTAAAAAATAATTTTAATTATAAAAATTTTAATATTTTATGAATGATTTTAGTTCTCATTAACCCTAATTTAATTTCTACATCACTCATCTAAAAAAAATATTGATGAGTCACGTCCAAATATATATATACTTCCCATGAGATTACGATAAGTTATTAGTCAAAGAATTATATTATTAATGGCAAACTAAATAGTCAAATAAATAAATGATTATATTAATGAGAGATTGATTATAGCCAAATAATATTTCTTTTGAGTTAGAAAAATTTTTCAATTGATAATCCGCATTAGAGTTTGCTTTGTTGAATTTTGTTTTAACAGGGACAATCAAGACAGATGATTTTAAAAAATTATGACCTAAATTTAAAGAAATTTCAATTTTTATATATTTAATATGATTTGTATACATTTTTTTATTTACTTATGAGTAAGAACCCTATTTTAGGAATTTACACCTAAAATTTAGTATAACCAAGGGCTACCTTTGGGAGCTAGTGATAAAAAATTTAGGATAAAATAATAATACATAATAAATTTAGGGAACTAAACTATAAAATATTTATTTGAAGACAATTTTTTTTAATTAATAATGCATAATAAATTTAGGGAACCAAACTATAAAATATTTATTTTGAAGACTAAATTAAAACAAAAAACATAAATTCTATGGGACCGGGACATGCTTAGCTCTGTCCCAAGCCACGTTTTCATAACCAGATCGGACCGGTCGTGAGTCTGATCCAGTTAATGGATAAAAATCGGCCTATAAAAAAATCAGTTAAATTTGGTGATCGGATCAGACCGTTAGAAATTAAAAATTATTATTATTTATAATTTTTAATTAAATAAAATTATTTATAACATGGCCAGTTCTGTCGGTTTTTTTCGAAACGGTTCAACTGATTGAAGAACCATGAACTCATTGAACTTTTTGGATTATCGGACCGGTTCTGAAAACACTAATCCCAAGTTCTAGTGACTATAATCCCAACAAACTGTTTGATATTGTAATTTGACCTATGGTAAGGTGATAAAACTGTGTTTTGGTCAAAACATAGTTTTTAAGTGTTTTATTAATGATAAAAAAAATTACGATTATTAGTCGTAATTTCTTTTAAAAATTGAATTTTGCAAAAACTAAACTTTTTAACTTTTCTCCACAATCAAAATATTATAAACCGTATTGTATTTTTTTTTAAACATAAAATAAAATTAAATAACGTTATTTATGAACCACCGTTTATTCACCGTATTTTTTTAATTGATCCCAACCCCTAATAATAGAGCCATCGTTAAGAAGACTACAGCCACACATTTCTCTTGCAGTTTTTGAATTTGATCACTTATCTGTTTTCATAATTTCTTTTTTATTCCACTAACGTAATAATTAAAAAAAAAATGATTATCTTATGATAGGAATAATGAGTTTCCCTTCTTCAAAAGTTTTGAGTGTCATTTTTTCCCATAAAGAAGAAGAGAAAGAAGGTGACTAACCACAACGTAGATGAAGGAAAAGGCAAGAATGGTGGAGTATCGATCCCAATAAGAATCAGCGAGTGGTGCCAATAGCAGTGGCAGCATCGACGTGAAGCCACACCAACTATTTACAGTCTTTGCTGCGGAAGAATTGCTCATTTTAACAACATCTGTCAGATAAGTTACTAGATTTGATGCCACCCCTTTGAATGCAAACCGCTCTTTCCCAGCTAGCACTACACAAATTAATCACAAGAAATTTGAATATATTATATATATATATATATATATAATAATACATGTATGATGATCGAGAGAATCAATTAATACCTATAAGCATAAGACATGATCTGCTGAGCCCCATGATCAGTTTCTGTGGCCTTGAGAGAATAAATTATTTATAAAAAAAAAATTCAAGGAAGAGGTGCTAGCTTAGCTTGAACAAGATGAGGTTATGTTGCTATTTCTAGCTATCACTACTTCAAAGTTTCAGTCACCTTTGCCTTTTAAAAGATTGTTTTTTAATGTCTCATAATGGAGCACTAAATTTTATGATTTTAGGTGAGTCCCTATCTCTAAAATAAAATCATTTTTATTATAAAAGTTCAGTGGATAATAACATAGTCAGAATATTTATTAAACAATAATAAAATTTAATTTTCACAAAAATATTGACACTCTTTATTTTAATGAAAATAAATTAAAATTATTTCATATATAAATCAGATTCGTACATTTTTATTTATCATTGTCTCAAGACCAAAGCTAAGCACTAGAGATTCAAATCAACAAATAAAGATGCCCAATATTAGCTTGTATTATTTCAGAAAAAGAAAAGCCCACTTCGAATTGGAAATGTTGTCACGCACGAACACGTAATCGATTAGCTTGATTAAGAGTTTTTGTCCACAATTATATTTGCATGGGGTGTTTTGTCTTGTCAATGCTGCGATAACAAATAGATACGTGCCACGTATATTCCACGTGTCATCTCTTACCCGTTTGAAGTCCACATCTCTGCCTAGTAAGCCCACTATACTACTATAGTGATATATTTTATATCATCAATTCTTCGGTGCTATTGTTTTAATAACGTGATTTCATCTAATAATAATAATACTAATAATAATAATAAATAGGAGTTATATGAATCAAAATTATTATTTTTTTATTTATTTTTTATTATTTAATACGTATGATGATTGGAGACAGTTTTTTAATGATGATAGCTTACATGTGTTGGTTGTTTGTGTTTTTATTGCTTGTTACGGGGTATTAATGAAAAAATGAGGGATGAGTTGCCTTGTGTGGGATAAATTCTTCTATGTAACAGTGGTATCACGTCACTCATGCAACAAGCCAATCATCAACTGCCACGCGTGCTAAAAATTAAAAAACAACTAAAAAATAGGTGAAGAAACTCTATATGTCATTTTTTAATTGGCTTGTGGTACCACGTCATCCATACCACTGTTGCACCAAAGAATCTCTCCTTGTGTGGATGCATTTATTTGTTGTGTGTATATACGGGTATGTTTTTTTCCTGGATTTTAGGGATAAGGGGCATGTGTTTTTGGGTTTTTTGGAATTTGTTTATTTTGCTATTGATCGAGTGCTTATAACCTTTTTAGAGTTAATCACTCGGTAGAGATTATGATGGTAACTCTAGTTTTAGCATGTTTTACTATCCGTGAGGCTGTGAACTAACCTTTCACCTCGACTTCTGCCTTAATAGGAATGTCAGACTCTGAGACTTCCTCCCTTACTCCCCTAGACACTCCGCCTCCTACTGCGCCACCCACTACTGAGCTAAAGAGGCTGTATCAAATGAACGTCAACCCAAAAGAGTACAATGGTTGGTATTACCATTATGCTCATGTCGGGGTCCCACACATCATTACCAACCTTCCGGTCACTAACAAAAATTTAGCAATGCCTTATTAAATTAGAGATATATTTAGAAAAATAAAATAATCATATTATTTATTTAGAAAATAAGAAATCAAAGTAAATGTTTACTAAAATATAATATTTTAATAATTTTATATTATAATTAACTAATCAATTAGGAAAATTTTGTTAATTTTTTACTTAAAAATTAATAATAATTTCGTAATACACTTAAATTTATAAACATAAATTTTATATGGCCTTGTATTTGTGGTAAAATCCTAAACGACCGTTTAAGTTGACTAAAAATCGAGCCACTTATGATGACGATGTATTATTAAATTATTATATGGATTAGCTGATATTATCGTTAATAATAAAAAATTATTATATAGATCTTGCAATTGACATCTCATCCACAATCTTGCGGGGAATATTCCATATTAAGATATTCAGTTTAGATTATTAAAAATGTTATATAATGCTAAAAAAATATATAAAAAAATGATAGAAAACATACTATACATTTAAGAATACACGAAGCTTCTTCTATAACAGATTAAATTTATGAATTTGTATCTAGTATTAAATTAAGTTTTGTTAAGTTTATTATAATCTTCAATTATGCGTGTATTAATAACAGTTAACGGTTAAGATTCAATTCAATAACTACAAATCAAAATTTATAAAAATCTCAATATAAAATTCTATTCAATACCGAATCTAAGTCATGAATTTATAAGGGAATATATTATTGTATTTTTTAAAAAATTACATAAAATCGTGCAAAACACGATAATAAAATATTAATTTACTATCTGCTTATTCATATTTTTGAAACATATAAACAGTTTTTCCATGTAGTGAGCATAGTGTCACCACCAACCAACCACAGGCTGCAGCAAATGAAAATGCTAATCTACTTTGCATCTCCACCTTCTTCTGTTATCTGTTTAAGTTGAATAAAAGTCGAACCACCTCTAATGACGATGTATTATTAAATTATTATATGAATGAGATGATATTATCGTTAAATAATAAAAAATTATTATATTGATCTTGCAATTGACATCTCATCCACGATCCTGCGGGGAATATTTCATATTAAGATATTCAGTTTAGATTATTAAAAATGTTATATAATGCTAAAAAAATATAAAAAAAAAAATTGATAGAAAACAGACTATACATTTAAGAATACACGAAGCTTTTTCTATAACAGATTAAATTTATGCATTTGTATCTAGTATTAAATTAAGTTTTGTTAAGTTTATTATAATCTTCAATTATGCGTGTATTAATAACCGTTAACGGTTAAGATTCAATTCAATATAAATTTTTATAAGGGTAAAATGTTATTTTTATTTTTAAAAAAAATACATAAAATCGTGCAAAACACGATAATAAAATATTAATTTATTATCCGTTTATTCATATTTTTGAAACATATAAACAGTTTTTCCATGTAGTGAGCATAGTGTCACCACCAACCACAGGCTACAGCAAATGAAAATGCTTATCTACTTTGCATCTCCACCTTCTTCTGTTATTGTCCCAAAAACCAAAAACACTTGTCTAAATGCTTACTGCTTAGTGGCCACCAAGCAATTTAAAGTTGACCAAAATAATAGAGGGTCAGTGATCTCACTGCTATTTTACATTTACATTTTTATTTTTCCCAATGAGTCTTTTTTTTTTTTTTTTTTTTTCCAAAAATGAAACAGAAATTCATTAGGGAAAAGAGAGACGTCCTCTGGATAATTCTCCAGCCATATCATTGAAGCTGAGAAAAAGAAAGCCAATTTTGGACAAATAACGAAAAAAATTATATGGAAAATTATTTTTAGAATACAATAAAGCTTTGAAATATTATTGTTAGAGAAAATGTCAGAAAAAAGGGAAAACTAAGGTTCACAATCGGTCGGATTAACTCGAGATTTCCCAACCCCATCTCAGGCCGAATAAGTAATAAAAGAGAAATCGTTTAGAATGCCTACTAAATTTTTTAATCCGGATGAAATATGATATTGGTTCTCAAATTCAGTCATTAGATACAATGTATCATAAATTCGGGATGAAAAAATATTTCGAATTTCTCTCGAGTTTTTTTAATCGAGATAAAAAATTATAATAAATTTGTTAAGAAGCTAACTTTAACTTTTAAAATATTTAGGAGTGGATTAAAAAAAAAACACAATTCATAACTTGGTTTAGGCAGAAAACTTGTTTGGGTTGGGTTGGTTTTATGCGAGTCAGTGAGTGTTGCTGTTTAATGTTGTGGTTTAATGAATGATATTAAATTGAGATTAATAATAATAATTTCTTTTAAAAATAAAGTTTTACAAAAACTAAAACGTATCACAATTATTTTTTTAATATAAAAAAAAATTACATAATATAATTTATAAAATATCATTTGTTCATTACAGTTTATGAAATATCATTTATTCATCACACTTTTTTAATAGAAATATTAACAAATATAATAGAGGATTACAATTCAATCTGATCGATGATCGGGCCGATGTTCGACGTAGTTGACTCTTCATTACTCCGATCCAACTTTGCCCCATTACATACCCTTGGGCCCAGGTCCACCCATGCTGTCCCTTAGTGGGTCGACGGCCCAATTAAACCAAGCTTTGGGTTATCGCCCCAAGAGAGACAGACGACTTTCCATCATTGTACGATATAAACCAACGGTCGAAAACTCATCACTTACTTTATCGGTACTAGGCGTGTCAATTTTGATTAGGATTTATTTATTCGTTCGATTCGATTCGCTTTAAAGTGAATACGGATTTCAAAAAAATGATTTGTTTATTAAATGGGTCAATTTGATTCGATTCGTTTATAAACAAATCGAATACGAATTTAAGCTCATTGATTCGTTTATGATTCGTTTTATTAATTTATTTTACTAATTATTGTTATTTTCAATTAAGATTCGAGAAATTATGTCTAATTATCATATAAAAATAATATTGTCGATATTTGGTGATGTATTTTTAGTAAATATATTAATTACATATTTCATATGTATATATTTACGAAGAATTAATGTAAATAAATTATGGTAAATTATGTTATTAAATAATATCATGACTAAACGAATATTTGTATTCGATTCGTTTAACAAAACGAATCGAATACGAATCCATCAAATTTTGATTCGATTCATTTAGGATTCGATATTAATTCGATTCGTTGATTCATTTTGCCACCCCTAATCGATCCCATCGTCCACGTCATCCAAATTAAAAAGAGAAATTAATATCTATTCATAAAAAAAATACTCATTTAAAAAAATGATATTTATATTTTGAATATCTGCTAAATTTCGGATAATAAAATTTATTAAAATGTTGGATGATAATTGATATTTTTTAATTTTGAGTGTATTTGAATAGAAAGAAGATGTCATCAAGAAACATGATTTGATGATGTAGAGTTTATGATCTCACCTTGAAGCGGTAAACATATTCGGTTTAAACCAAAATGATGATTTAAAAACAAATGGAAAAAATATTAATTTCCCTTTAAAAAAAAAAGTCAGCCGTTCTCGGCGTCGGCGGTCTTCCCTTCCCAAATGCGCGTGAGTTATATTTATATAACAGCAATAATTCATACACACATATAAACAATTTTGACCCAGCTGACTTGACCCGAGACCCGATCTCCTCGTTAACCACTATGGCTGACCACCGTCATCAACGTCCACATCGTATCTCCGTACCTCCACGCGCCGCCAGTACCAACACCATCAACACTCCGTCCTCGCGCTATCCATCTTTTCCCTTTCCCTCCGCAACCCCGACGCCGACGACATCCAGTCACCGTTCGAAATCCAACAGCAGCAAATCATCTCTTCAATTTCTCGTCTTAATTCTCTTCTCTCTTCGCTCTCTCTACTCTCTCCTCCCCTTCCTCCGTTCCTCCCCTTCTTTCTCTCTCTTCCCTTTCTCTTTCCTCGTCTCTCTCCTCTCCCTCCTTCTCTCTCTAGCTTTCTCTCTCTTCTCATTTCCCTCTTCTAAACACCTCTTCAATTCCAAACAATATCAGCAGCTACCCATTTTCCCTCTTAATAAATTGTTACTCGCCAAATCGTTTCTCTTGGCCTGTGTCTTTCTCCTCAGATTTCAGGCTCTTAGATACTGCGGCGCCGCTGCTATGATCTTGGCCGAAATTTCCGGGAATGTCGCCGCACGGTTCGTAGCCGAGGGCCGCAAAAATGGGTCATTTACTGATCGGAGTAAGCTTTCTAAAGTTGGTGGCTTTTTGTGTATGTTTGTTGGGTTGTTTTTGTTGTCTGTTAGTTGGGATCGGACTGAATGCTTTCCGTTCTCGGCTTCTTTTCTTAACAAATGGGGTTTATATGGAGAACGTTGTGTTAGATTTTGGCCAATGTTGTTGCCATTTTTGTCTGGGTTTTTAGGATGTTACGAGAGAGTTTCCATGAACTGGGGAGCAAGTAGGCAATTGAGTCAAAAACAAGTTAGGTTGATTACATTGTTTTATACAACAGTTTTGCTTTTTGTTCCTGCTCTTGTGAGTTGGCTTGTGTTTGAGAATTATGGAGATGGTGATGGTGATGGTGTATCTATTGGTAATTTAGCTTGGCCTTTGGCTAATACTGTTGTTTTTGGGGTACTCTTGAGTGAGAATTATAGTGATCAGAAGTTTGTGAGTTCGACGGATTTTCAAAGAGAGTTTCTGGTTACCTTAGTTTGTACTATTGTCTTGGAGTTGTTTTACTACCCTGAACTCTCTCTTTGGGGATTGCTATTGTGTGTATTCTTATTGTATTTTGCTGTTAGGGAATTGGATCCTGTTTATTCAAATTATCATGAATTGGGAATTGAATCTTCAGAGTCATTTAGTACTTTGATCGTGAAACCTATCCGCCTTATTTTGAGTGAGAGGAAGTCTCGTAAGATTGCGCTTTTCCTTTTGATTAATACCGGTTACATGGTAGTTGAATTTGTTGCCGGGTTCATGAGTAACAGTCTTGGATTGATATCAGATGCGTGTCATATGTTATTTGATTGTGCTGCATTGGCAATTGGGTTGTATGCTTCTTACATATCTCGTTTGCCTGCGAATAATCAGTTCAATTATGGTCGAGGGAGATTTGAAGTTCTATCAGGGTACACTAATGCTGTCTTTCTTGTTTTGGTTGGGGCATTAATTGTGTTGGAGTCATTAGAGAGGATATTAGACCCTCAGGAGATATCAACTAATAGTTTGTTGACTGTTTCTATTGGAGGACTTCTTGTGAATGTAGTTGGTTTGATTTTCTTTCATGAGGAGCATCATCATGCTCATGGTGGTTCGTGCTCTCATTCACATCCGCATTCTCACTCCCATTCCCACCACCATCACCAACATTCACATGATCATGAAGGCCATGGCAAGCATCAGGAATGTATCTCAATCTCCCATGAAAGTCATGAAAAATCGTGTTCTTCCCATGATCATCTCCATTGCACCGAGCATACTGCTCACCATCATGGCCACCATGACCACCGTGACTCCACTCATAAGCATGAGCATACTCATGGACATGATGACCAAGGCCTTGCTGATCGACATATTCACCATGACCATACTCACGAACATGATGACCATCACCATAATACCAATCACAATGCCCATACTCACGAACATGGTGACCGTGACCATCATCATCATGCCAGCAACCATATCAATCAAAGCCTGCCCCATAGTCCTCCAAAAAGTTTGCTTGCTCACTCAAATGGGGAACTTCGAAAGCGTGACCACCGGCACATTGACCACAATATGGAAGGAATCTTCTTGCATGTTTTAGCAGACACCATGGGAAGTGTTGGAGTTGTTGTATCAACCCTCTTAATTAAGTACAAGGGATGGCTTGTTGCTGATCCTGCCTGCTCAATATTTATATCTCTGTTGATTGTGTCCTCAGTTATCCCCCTACTCAGGAACTCTGCAGAAATTTTGCTTCAGAGAGTTCCTAGAGCTCATGAACTGGATCTGAAGGAAGCGCTGAATGATATTATGAAGATAAATGGAGTACATGGCATCCAGAACCTGCATATATGGAGCTTCACAAACACAGATGTTGTTGGGACACTTAATCTTCATGTCTCAACGGAAGCTGATAAGGCTTCTATTAAAGCACAAGTGTCTCACATGTTAAATGATGCAGGAATCAAAGATTTGACATTGCAGGTGGAATGTGTCAGATAGCTAATGTAGCATACTTCTGCAGTAGTTCCATCTTTACAAGGATGCTCGAGGAGAAATTAGCACATTGATCTTGCCGACTGCATTCGGCTACAGAGATGTAGGTTTTACAGATACTCCTTTTCAGCAATCTTATAATTTTATTCGGATGGGGTTTGTGATGCTTATGTTCGCTTTCTAGTTGATCTCGGATTTGCCAGTCACGAATTGATAGATTAATATTTTTAGTTGCTTGTACTGGAAACAGCAGTGTAGAAAAAACATGCATAGGACACTAAAATACTGGTTGATTTATAATGGTATACTTGTATGATTCATGTCCATGTCCATCTATCTTTGGATATTTGACTGCAGCTGAAATATTTGTAGTACATGAACAGGAACACAACACAACTGGTTTTTTGTTATTTAAATTGCAGGTTACAAAATATAAACAAAGGGGGAATGAATAGAACTACACATTTAATTTAGGATTTCCGTGGGAGGTAAGGTACCATATATAAGGAAGAAATTTAATGTCCCCAAGGGGTGTGGCTTGGTGGAGGGTCCAGGATCCCACCTTGAGATTCTGGGTTCGAATCCAGGGGGTGCACTTCTTGTAAGAGCTTGGGACAGTCGGTGGTTTTACCGCGGCCCAGAATTGGTGGTTTGGTGGCGGGTTTCCATCGTTTCCAAAAAAAAAAAATAAAAAAAGGAAGAAATTTAAACCTTCATTTTATAAAATAATAATAATAATAAACCACAATAAAAATATACATCGTTTCTGTTTCTTATCAAAAATAGTTAGGAGGGAGAAAGGCTGTGAATCATATATTTAGGCTGTTCTGGATTTAGATGCAGGAATAGAATGTTCCTTGCTGCTTCATTTATATTATACAAATTATTTGTGTAAAGAAAATTGGAAACTTTAAAAAAGATAAAATTGCATATGAAGAAGAGAAAAAGTGGATCAATAATAATAAATTGAGCCTAGAATGTAGACTTTGAAAGCAAGTACCAAAGTAATGAAAGAAATCTGGATGGAGCAAAGACAAAGTGACCAGCACTCAGAATTCAAACTCATTATTGTAAAAACAGAATAAATAACAACAGCAAAATTTTGAGCATCAACATGGTTTATCTCTAGTTCTGGACAAGTATGTACTTACAAATAACAGATCTATCATAAAGTAAAAGATATCAAGCCATATATTTGAAATCTCTTCCTCAGAAAGATTACTACCAGAGTGTTCCATATACTATTCCATTGTCAACGCCTGCCACTCTTACAACACAGTTGTGCACCTGTTTCACTTGATCGGATATATCATGCAGCAGCAGATAGATGACAACTCCTGAAGCTCGCCATGCAGACAGTTGGGATATGAAATCACTCTTCTTTACCACTAACCTCATCCAACCGGAATCAATGAGAATACAGGAACTAAATCCCTATCTTGCATTCATTCATTTGGCCGCAGCTCCAACTTGTATGCTTGTATTTCCATGGGTGCAATGATTAGATGTCCGTCCTGAGAAACATCTCCTACTTGCTCGGGGTACCCTAGCATTCCTGCATCATCATTCAAGAGATTTAACGATGTTGCTTTTGCATTCAATACTGATAGTCCCTTGAACATGGAGAACAGATTTAGAGGCTCATCAACAACACTAATACATTGTGATCTGCCCTTCCGACAATATGAAGAATCCCAATGTCGCCTCTGTAAGATTAGGACAAACCTAAATTCTTCAGGTGACTGTTGAGAATATTTCGAAGGCCGGGGAACCTTAAAATTCACAATATGCAAATCACATGGCAAGGAACCAGTTAAAGGAGAAAAAGATCTCGGTGGGGGCTGCACAGCCAACTCTTGTGGTTTCTTAGCAATGAATGCATGTAATGGATAGTTCAGGTGGGCACCAGTAAGATGTGAAAGAAGAGAGGGGCTTAGGGTAACTGGTTTGGAAATGGAATTTGAAGTGGAAGAGATGGGGGATTCCACAAGGATGTGGAAGACTACATTCATAGCACGATTGTCCAATACTCCTTGCCCAAGACCACGTCCATCATCTCTTGTCAAGCGACGGTCCAGCATAATCTCTAACCATCCATCCTTAAGGCTTGCCACACCCAGTGACTGCCTGGAATGAACAGAAAACCGCTGACCATTGGAACCTTGCAGAAATGCAAGTGCAGGCATGGGGTAGTAGTTTCCCTGCAACGGGATCTTGTCGTAGGTTTCTCTTCTGCTCATCTGAAAGCCATTTAAGTCAGAATAGAATATCCTTTTATTGTCAATATCAGTTTTATACCTAACAATCAATTCCCTGTCATTAAAATCGTGGCTAAGAAGCTCAACATGATATTCCTTCTCAATGAGAAATTCTTGTATCATATTATTCCCATTATAAAGACGAGTACTATGTGAGATGGGGCTTCTCTCCCATGCCGTCCTTGGATAAGAGTAAACCTCCTGCATCAAAGGACCCTCAGAAATCACCATCAATCCACCAGCCTCCGTTATAGGCTGAGCATCACCATTGGGCATGAATAGGTAGGCACCACTTCCCTGACTAGAATACATATCAATTTCTTCTTCCACAATATTTTGGGAACCATTTATATGGCTTATCTTCTGCAATAAGCCATGCCTGACATCAAAGGTGAGAATTTGATGTCGGTTCCTGATTTCAGCCACATCACCTTCTATTTTTGAGCAAGCATATGGAGTGGGGCAAGAAAATAGATTGCTTGATGAGTACTTTAGTTTTGCCAGTTTTGCTTTCTCACACCCAACAAAACCATTAGCAATGTAATATACTTGCAGGCCCATGGCAGGAATTGCAGCTTTCCAGTGGACACGATGCCTCCCTGTAAAGATTTTAGTTTTATCGTGCTGCAATTCAGGGGAAATCTGGCTTTGTACACAAGTCCAGTTTGAGTCTAAAACAACAACATCTGGCCTGTTAACAATAACCATTACGATTTCTTCTCTTGTTTGCTCCAGAGGATTAAAAATGACCACTGATTGTGAAGTACCTTCATGAACAATGATTGCTTTGTGCACTGGCTGGGCATCATATTTAGATCTCACTTGTTCTGGCTCAAACTGGGATAGATTCTGGTCATATCTTTCACGAATTCCAAGCAGTACTTCAATAGCTTTAGACATGAAAATCTGCAGATCCTGTAAAGATGTATGCATCCGAGTCCCATAGTCCAGAACAACATGGTCCTTTGCAGTACCTGTCACCCCATCATGATGCTGGAAAAGAGCTAAATTCCTCCTTGCTGCAGTCAACTTGTATGCAAAACTTGTGGGTAACTTCTCACATTGTGCCCTCTGACAATAACCAAGCAACAAAGCTATCATCATTTCCGTTGCACGCAGAGTTTGCTCTAGTACTCGATCAACAGCCTTAAAGAAAGGTCTTGAAACATAATAGCCACTCCAATAGTCCTGTTGTCTGTCAGCATAAGTAAAGAAGTCGCCTGAGAGAGAAGGAAAACCTTCAATCTGACTGGAGCCAGCCTCACCTGGACGAGAATAATTTATTCTTTCAGCCTCCTCACGAAGGGTTTGGAAGTAGTCATCCAACGTACCAAATTTTGCTTCTGCATTTAAACTGGGGTTTAAGTTGATATAATCAAACAGCAATTGGTAGTTCCTAAACTGTGCTTCTGCCTCATTAATGCTCGTGTAACGAAAATCATCTCCAAGAGGAACAAGAAGTGTATTTGTCCGGTATAATGTTGATTTCTTCCTATACTGATCCAGTAGTTTTATTGCCCTCTCCTGCACATTTTCCCTGTTGGTCTCTACTGGATCTTTCCTCCAAGGGCATGCTTCATAAGAAAAGCCACCCATTCGAGCAAAGTCAAACTGACAACAGACAGCAGGCTCCGGACCGCAAGTATGAGGAATATCATATGAATAGAAAGGCATCATGTGCACAAAAATATCAGTGGTTTCCTCAGCATCCCATCTCTGACGCCATATGTACTCCAAATTTTGGTGCAAAGCAAGTTCTTTCTTCAGCTCATAGTGAGTTCTCTGGATAAGCATGTTCTCAAAACCCATACGACGAAGAAGATATGCCATAGTAGCTGAGTACCCAAATGGATCTATTGCCCAAGAATTTTTAGGAATAAACCCAATGGTGTCATTCAACCACATATTCCCCTCCATAATCTGATACACAAATTAGAGTAAACATGAAAATTCTAGAGCAATTTTGGGAAATAATTATCACAGGACAGTAACTTTATAAATCATCAACATGAATGCAAACAGAAAAGGTGAGGATAGATATCACGTGTGCACGGGCGCGCAAGGCATATGCATATGTGAGTGCGTGTTTGTGTTTATGTTTCAGTCGGTGTGCATGGGAGCAATTTATCTAGCATAATTTATATAATTTCGGCTTATCTAATGGGAAAAATGCTGGCCAAGCCTCAGTTTTCATATGCATAACAGTAAAAAACTCCTAATATAACTGTATTTATAACTACTTTTTCCCTGGAGTCACAAATCTGAATTGGGATAGCCCAGTTTTCTTCTCATTGGATCTCTTACAACAGCACTTCAACATATCCAAAAAAAAAATTTCAAAACAGCACAAATATCTCAGATGCTAATGTGGACAGTATAAAGCCAGACAGTCTCACTTACTATTACTACCACATTCAATAAGTTATGAATCAAATGCACCGTATCTCAAATGTTACTCACATCTAAACATTAAAGATACTGAATTCAACTAGTCACTAAAAGAATGCTCATAATATGCCAACGAATGTAATAAACCATGAAAAAACTGTTGAAAGGGGACTTTCAGTTCATACCTGCTCAATTATGGCAAAATAATGTGAATTAGCCTACAACAAGAAAAGAAACCAACAATCCGTCAGTTCGATCCTCGAGAAGGAATTACTAGTAACATAAATAACTTCATATTTCTGAGAGCATAGGATCGTACTTTAATTATAATATAACTACAGGCCTAGTAAACAACAAACTTGATAAAAATGGAAAATGAGGCAAGTTGGTGGGTGGCCATTATATAAAGTTAAGAATTGAGCAATATAAAGAAGCTTAGATAGCCCCAATGCCATTACCTCATCGTTCATCACCCAACCACCTCCAACAATTTCCAATTGTCCATTCTTCACTAAATTGGTGAAAGAAGCTCTTTGACTTTCAGAGGAATCCCTCCACCATCTCTCCAGGTAAGACATCTCTTCCCATATAAATTTCCGTCGAGCATCCTACAGAAACCATATTCAAAGAATCTTAATCATTTTCATAGCTCAGTATACTCATAACACACTAAACTAAAAAAATCGATAATCATTTTTGTTTCCCAAGATTATTCTATTAACTATATGCAACATCCACTGTAACAGTAACTGAAAATTTAAAATAAATAAAAAATAAAAAATCAATCCCACCTGACCAAACCAAAGCTAAATCAAGGGAGGCATTTATGATATATGAATGTTGATGATAATTTGGAATTTTTGGATATAAATAAATACAATCTCACAATAAACAGAAAAAACAACTTTGCATTAATTCTAGATAATAAAAAAAAAAAGGATTATATCTAACTTTGCTCCTATAAACTTCCAAGCGAACATTTGTTAAGATTTTCTATATCCTCCTCCTCAAAAGACCTTATGCCACACATATTATAGAAATAACTAATAAAACACATCCATTTATTTCTAGTTGAGTTATAAATTATACTACCCTAAGAGCAATTGCAACAAGTTCATTAAAACTGACTGACAAGTGACAAACAGATCAAAATCAAAATAATTTTGAGCTTAAAAAAACTGACCTTGGATAGAGTCTCAACAATGGTGTCAAGAATATGCCTAGATTGGCGATCATAGTACTCTTCAACTGTAAGCTTCCAGCCAGGATCGTTATGGGAATGAGGCACGACAAATATCTTGAGTTTCTCATGATCCCACTCGTTACCTCTGTATTTCACATTCCAGCCTTGCTTCCACGCGCCACCGTCTTGATCCAAGAACTGAATCTTATCGTACAAACCCTTGGTGGTTAAATCAACTTTGGCCTCCAAAACGACGCCGTTCTCGACCAGTCGGTGGTTTCGAGAAACGGGCTTTCTGGGTTTGGACCCACGTGCGGGTTTGGATTTAAATCGGGGAGAAATAGGTAACGGGAAGCCAAAGAAGAAGAAGACGGTTAGAAGGAAAAAGCAAACGGAGACCGTAAGAGCGACGGTGAAGAAGTTGGCGAAGACGAAGTTGATCAAAGCCGTTCGTTTGCGTGACTTTCTGGAGGGGACTTTTGATTTGGCCGTTGATGGAAGAAGTGTGGTCCCACCACGCCGTGTGTTTGGTATGTAAGAGGAGAAGAAAGCCATCGCCCTGCTTATCGTTTTTGTTTCTGGAAACGAAAACGAAAACGAAATGAAATTAAATTAAATATGATTTCGATTTCAAGAGACTGAAGATGGTGGGATCTAATCCTATTAACTGCAACTTGGGGTATTTTTTTCAAGCAAATTGAGAAAATTTTGGAGGTTTCATCATGAATTTGCTTTTTGTTTTGTTTTTTTTTTTTTTTAATTACTTAAATTGATTTATGAATTTGAATTTCCTCGATAACTATTGAATTATTAATTTTTTTTTTTCGGTAAAAAACAGAGCAAGCTCCGGCAAAAACGATGTCGGATAGTTAGTCCTCCTCATTATATTATATATCAATAGAGTTGCTGGATATAACCAATGGATTGATGAAACTTTATCGATAGATTTAATAGGTCTTTAGTTGTATTTTGTGTATAATGTTATTTTTTCCTAGTCTTGAAGATTGGATTCACTAATTCCTCTCGAGAAATTAAAAAACTTGACTAGCTACGTAATATCTCTAGGGTCACGAATAGATTTAAGTGTGAGTCTGAACTTTAAATAACCATGTAGATTTTCATTGTGTGTAGAGTTGTGTTTGTCATATTTATTATGAGTATACTTGAATTTTAGGTTTTTTTTATAAGTTTATTTTCGAACTAATATTAGCCGTGTATTTATATATTATGAATTTTCATATTTCAAAAAAAAAAACAGTGTTGGTGGATATGATAGTAAATAATTATATATATTAATATTTTTTTACTTTAATAATGCTATCATGGCTACGCCCATGATGATGGCTTAAATTTCATTTCATTATCTGAATGAGTTTGAATTTTCAAAGATATTTGTTCTTCACAATTGATAATATTTTAATATTTATAATTTTGAAAATATGAACTACAAAGATAGTAAAATCGGTTTCAAAATTATACAAAAAAAAATGACTTAATTAACAAAAAAAAAAATTTAATATTATGGATTAAATTTTGTATTTTCTAAAATTTCAGGGATTATAACTTGTATTTATAAAATTGTAGGAACTAGAGTGTTGTTATAACAATTTATAAAATAGGTGGGTGTCATTTTTTCTTTATAAAATGAATAAATACATTAGTTCATATAATTTGAGCTAATTATTCAATTATATCAAACAAAGTTTGTACCATACAAATTTAAAATTTTATCTAATCAAATAAGCAGTAGTAATGTAAATAATCCTTTAAAAAATTATGATATATTTTAACAACATAATTGGCTAAATAACCATTAATCCATCATAAAATCTAGATATAATCCATCAATCAATAAGCTTTCTTTTTGCGTGAAGTTTGGGTTAGGAAAAAAATCGGGAGGAAGGACTTTGATTTCTCACATCCATTACATCTATTCAACTCCGTATGCTTCTATTCATTAGAAAATTCAATAAATTGACAGTTTATTTTTTTTTGAAATCTTTACCACCAAATCATCTCTTTCGAGTTTAAGTGAAACATGTAAAATCCCGACTATACCAGACTAATACAAGAAACATACTATTTGAATTCGAATTCACAATCTCAAGATGAGATTTTGAACCTTACACCACCAAACTACCCCTCACAATTTGACGATTTACGCCAAAAGGTTGTCTCTTTAGTTTTGCCGTGTTTGAGAATTCCTATTTTTTTTTATCTTTTTATTTGATCTCCTCGTTAAAACAACATTAATATATTATATATAGAGAGCAAGGGTATTTAATTATTATTGATAATTAATTATTACAAATTGTTTTTTTTTTTTTTTTAAAAAAAAAAGAAAGAAAGAAAAGAAACTATTTAGGCCGACAAACAATGTTCCCCGACCCACGGCCCACGTTTTAGCTTAAGATTATAAGCCCAAAATGAAGAGTAACCGTGTAGTATGTACTATGCCGTCACTTGTGCCTATGTGGGGTTATAAAATCCATCGCGTCCAGGCTAATTGGCAGGGGTTGGCAATATATATGGCAAAATTCCGGGTCGGTTGGGCCCAATAGAAAATTATTAATTTTTGATTATTTTTTTAAAAATAATTTTTTTAATATTTAAAAAAAAAAATTATATATATATATATATATATATATATGTGTGTTTTTAGTGTTTTTAATATTAAAATTTAAAAATTTAGTTATAAATATATATTTTATAATTAAAAATTAATTTATATAATTAACAAAATTATTTTTTATTAATAAAATTTGAGCTCGGGTTCCAAACTCTTAAAAAAGCCATCGGGCCAGGTAGACTGTTGTCATCCGTAATTAGCAATTTAGCATATTTCAGTTTGGTTCGGTTCCGATCCGATGCAAACGAACTGAATAGTCATGAACCAAAACAAATATTAAAATTGGTCTGTAGATCAGTTGAATTGTATGAACCAAACCAAACTCAATGAGGCCATTTTATTTTGATTTTTTTCAAACATTGGAAATTTCGAATCAAACTATAATTTAGAACCGAATCAAAAATTGATTTCTTATGGAACAATCCAATCTACATAAATCGAACTGTGGTAAGGCTCGATATGAAATTGGAAAAATAGTCTAAACCGAACCGATATGACATTAGATAGACCGATTTTGTTAGTCTTATTTATTTATTAAACTAAACATAACTAAACCGAACTTAATACCCAAAAAAACCAAACCGACATAAATCGAACTTACAAACTCGATTCGGTTGACCGGTTCTCTACCACCCCTAAAATAATCGGAGATAGAAGACGTTATTTCTCTTATTGAGAGAAGTTAAAAGCTAAACAAAAACCGAGCTAAAACTTGAAGCGTCTTTGCTCAGCTGGGCCTGGTCTTCAAATCTGCTCATTTCTTAGGTAATTTTACAGTATCTCTCGTTATAATTATGTTACGATTCTTTGAATGTGTAAATCGTTGTTAGATTTTCAGATCTGCTGCGTTTTATATGAGGATCTTCTGTTGAAATTTTGGTCTACTCAAGTTGCTGTATAAAGATTTTATTTTTATTTTTTGTTGTTGTTGAATATTATTGATTTGGGTAGGCTACAGAATTCGAATTGTGGTATTTGATGTTTGTGTTCGGTTTTAAGCTTTGATTGCATTTTGGGCGTAAATGAGAATGTCTTGGTGTGTATACAGAGGTTTGATTTTGCAATTCTTAATGATTCTATGATTCTGAATAGTTTTTACGTGTTAGGCGAAAATGGACTCCTTTGTTAGACAAATGCTTTTTAGATCTTGGTTGCTAGTATTGCCCCGCCCAAATGCGATAATTGTTCAAACTTGAAATGATAGGTTGGTCAAACACTTTCTTCGTTTCTGAGAATTAAATTTTATATCTTATCAATTCTAATAATGTTGTAAATTATATTCCAAATAGCTTCGTTTTGATATATTTGTATGTGAATATTGTTCCTTTTTTTGGAATAAATTTCTTATCTTAAGTGTTGGTGGTATAATGTGAATTTCCAATAGAAAAAAGGAGCTACGAACTAGAGATTAAGGAGTTTAAGTTAGAGGGGGAATAACAAGAAATATAAGGTAAGATGCCTGCACAAAAAATTGAAACTGGCCATGAAGACACTGTCCATGATGTAGCCATGGATTACTATGGAAAGCGTGTAGCAACGGCTTCTTCTGAATCCAGCATTAAGATAATTGGTTTAAGCAACTCTATGTCTCAGCACCTTGCCACATTGAAAGGTCACAGAGGTCCTGTCTGGCAGGTTGCTTGGGCACACCCCAAGTTTGGGTCAATCCTTGCTTCCTGTTCCTATGATGGCCAAGTGATAATCTGGCAGGAAGGTAATCAAAATGAGTGGACTCAGGCTCATACTTTTAATGATCATAGATCATCTGTCAACTCCATTGCTTGGGCACCTCATGAACTTGGTCTCTGCTTGGCTTGTGGATCTTCTGACGGGAACATCTCAGTCTTTACTGCAAGGGCCGATGGTGGCTGGGACACAACCAGGATAGACCAAGCCCATCCAGTCGGAGTAACATCTGTTTCATGGGCTCCAGCAATTGCTCCTGGCGCCTTAGTTGGGTCTGGTTTGCTGGATCCTGTTCAGAAATTGGCCTCTTGTGGTTGTGATAATACTGTAAAGGTGTGGAAGTTGTATAATGAGATTTGGAAGATGGATTGCTTCCCGGCCCTCCAGATGCACACTGATTGGGTGAGGAGTGTGGCATGGGCACCCAACTTGGGTCTTCCAAAATCCACAATTGCAAGCGCATCACAGGATGGGATGGTCGTTATTTGGACCAGTGCTAAGGAAGGGGAGCAATGGGAGGGTAAAGTTTTGAAGGATTTTAAGACCCCAGTTTGGAGTGTTTCGTGGTCACTGACTGGTAATTTACTGGCTGTGGCTGATGCAAATAACGTGACATTGTGGAAGGAATCAGTTGATGGTGAGTGGCAGCAAGTGAGCACAGTCGAGCCACAGAGTTAATTATCTTTTCACAATCATTACATTCTCTTTTGGACTATCAGATTCAGACATAGCCTGTCTTACAACTTTTTTTACATTTTTTACTTTTCATTCTTATTTTGGGTTGGTTTTGTTTGAATACTTTATTTTGGCTATTATTATTTTTTGGCCAAACAAATGCTGGATCTCATTGTCAGTATTTGTGATTATGTCAACATTTCTGTTAAATTACATATGAACTCTTTAGCCAGAAATGATGATTCCATGAATTTGTTGCTATTTTATGATCATTTTGATCAGTCATATATACTTTTTTCTTTATCAGCTTGGATATTGCCCTGGGTTGCAGAGCATTGCAATTTGATGACTGGAGTTAAAATTTCCATGCTACAAAATGAAACAAATGAGTGTATCTTGGTTAATTCTTTATGATCTCCATATCTGTATGTGGGTATCTATGATTCTGTCAATATTACTGAGAAATGAGATGAAAGCTTCATCCTGAAATGATGACTTTATGAATTTTTGGCTGTTTTGTGATCATCGTAATTGGTCATGTTCGTTCCTTGGCGCGTGGTTTGATGGTGTAGGGCTTAGGATCTTACCTTGAGGTCCTGGGTTCGAATCCAAAGAATGCGTTTCTTGTAAAAGCCTGAGACAGCTGAAGATTTTACACGTTCTGCTTAAGCCCGGATTTTTAGTGATTTGACGGTGATGTTTCCAATGATTTTTTTTAAAAAAAAAAGTAATTGGTAATGTGCTCTGTTTTTCGTCCACTCTGTTTCTTACTTGGGAGCTCTTTTGGCTTCTTTGTGCAGAGTTTGAAATTAGTCTTCAAAAATCACCTGGGAAATAGTTTGAAAGGGAAGTTGTTTAATACAATCAGTTGGCTTCTAGCGTCCGAATCAAGTCTCTAATCAAAATATTATACAAACATCATTTCTGAAAGAAAAAATTGTCGAGGCATCTCTTATAACCTGTGACTATTAGAATCTCGTCTCGCATTCTAGGTTAAAATTCGAATTTAAATATTAAATTTCAAATTTCATTAAGATTTTTGAAAACCCGAGAATACGAAACCGAAAGTATACAGCTGATTATTTCTGTAAATTTCACCAGGTGGTTGGATCGACGACAAAGGTAAACAAACAAAACTACAACTCCTTCACTATTATCACCGGCGATATAACTATAATGGCAAATATGTAATAAAACAAAACTCTAATGGCATTCTCATAACAATTCCTAGAACTCAAAAAATCGAATGAATGCTTTGTAGCCAGAGCTTCGAAGCTCACCAACTCTTATATGTGTATGTATATATGGCAACCTCGGCTTCCTAATCCTCTACTCTCCCGCCGCGGCCGCCAATTCCTCCTCCACGCCTCATATTCCGCAACCGTCAGCTGCCTCAGCGGCGGAGGAGTCTCTAAAGACGACTTTGTTTCAACACGAAAGTCAAATTTTGACCGCGGGTTTCTGGTAATTGCATATATGCTCAATAGAATCGAACCTCTCGATTACTCTGTTATTTCCAAGGGAGTTTCTGATTCTGCTAAGGATTCGATGAAGCAGACCATCTCTGCTATGCTACGCCTGCTTCCATCCGATCAATTCTCCGTCACCGTTAGCCTTTCTAGACAGCCTCTGCATTCTCCCTCTTATCGTCTCTGCAATCATCATGGGGTAATATAATTTGATCAATTCATTAATTATCTTGTTATCTCATGATCACATTTTTTTTATAAAAAAAATTGATTTTTTTGATTGGTTGCTTTGGTTTCACATTATTTCACTTCAATTTTGAGTTCTCAAGTGTTTTTCATATGTAATTTCTTGATTGATGTATAGTGACTTTATTGGTTTTTGGTGTCTCGATTGAGTTTAATTTTGTTGGTGTGTTGATTTTGAGTTTGTGAGTTCCAAATTTGAGTTGAATTTTTTTTTTTGGGTGAGCAGCTGTACGTTGTGGAACGCCGAGTATAGAATTTGGCTGACGATGAATTTTGATATATCTGTGGATGGTTTAAAAAGGATGAACATTTGAGAAGAAGGTGAGGTTTTGGACAAATATTGTGAAGAGGGTGAGAATGAGGGTGTTGAGAATTGAGATCAGTGTTGAAGATTTGGAGATAAGACCTCAAGTTTTTGAGGATTTGTCTCATGAGGCTTTGAATTATATACAGAAATTGCAATCAGATTTACTCAACGTAAAAGTGGTAAGCAATTGGTTTTTTTAGGTTGACTCCTGCCTTATTTCAAATTTGTACCTATCATTGCACTTTTATCTTAAAAATGATACAATTGGTTGCTCAATGGGCTTTCGCAAAATTAACGAAAGTGTTAGGTAATTAAGAAGTATGAGTCACATAGGATTGTTTTCTCCAATCTTTCCAGGAGGACACACACTTATAAAGCTTTAATTGAATTTTAGAGTTGAAAAGAAAAAACCTTTGTGCAGAGTGAAGTTCAAGCAGCTAGTAGAATGGAAAATTGGACTTGTTTTCCCTGAAAATGAGCTTGCTTTTCACACCAAAAAGGTTGAGTAGAGAATAACCCTCCTTCACTTTGAATTGCTGGGAGCATTTGCGAGTGTCTTCTTTTGACTCTACTTGATGGAAAAGATGGGTCCCTGTAAAAGGCACCCCGTTTGATAATATATGTAAAAAATGATACAATTGCTCAATGGTTTTCGCAAAATTGATGAAAGATGTTAGGTAATCAAGAAGTATGGATTCACGTTTAGGTTTCAGATAGTGATTATATTGGTAACAATTTTCTGGCTTGAAAAACTCAGAAATTTCACCAATCTTTCCAGGAGGACACTCACTGATAAAGCTTTAATTGAATTTTAGAGTTGAAAAGCAAAAAAAAAAAAAAAAAACAACCTATATGTGGAGTCAAGTTCTGGCAGCTAGTAGAATGGAAAAGTGGACTTTTTTTTTTGGAAATGAGGAAAAGTGGATTGCTTTCCCTGAAAATGAGCTTGTTTTTCACACCAAAAAGGTTGACTAGAGAATAACCCTCCTCCACTTTGAATTGCTGGGAGCGTTTGCGAGTGCCTTCTTTTGACTCTACTTGATGGAAAAGATGGATACCTGTAAAAGGCACCTTGATGTTTGATAATTTAGGGTTTTAGTCTGACCCGAAAGAATCGTGACGAATGAGTCACATACTATTTGGGGTTTGGAACTATTCAAGTGGTTTTTATTACCGGCAAATTTGGTTCTGATTTAATGCTTTTATCTGGTTCATATTTGTAATAACTAATAAGAATAATGCTATTCATCCCAAAAATTAACTCCCAAATGATATGACATTCGTCAAGAGGATAACGAGATAGTGTGATAAATTATCTTGAAATACTGAAAATTTATTATCCACTTGATGGACATGAAATTTTCAACTTTTGGGGATGAATAACATTACCCTTGCAATAAATTTCAATTTAGCCAAATCTTGTTAGCATGGGCTAGGGGAGAGAGAGAAGAACCTTGTTACAATGGGTGAAAGGGTCTGCTCAGTTGATTATGATAAAGTTCTTCTTGTTGGTTTAACCTTGTTGACTTGGGCTTTGGGAGGGGAGAAGGGAGAAAGATATTGTTTGCTTCTTTGTTTAAACTACACTTCTGCACTTTGGTTCAACCAAGTTGCCATGAGAGAGAGAGGGGGTTTTCTTGCTAACTATATCAAGCTGCGTAATTAGAGTTTATTAGGAAAACTGAATTCTGTACTGCCACAAACACTTTCAATTAATGCAGAACTGAAGTGACAGAGAGCTATAACGAGCATTAGCTGTAATGAGCATTATTTCTTTCTGACCATACATTGAGCTGGAGAAAAGAGACAGCTTAACGAGTGTTAGTTCTTTTGGCTGTATGCAAGATGTAACAAGCATTTTCTATCTATTAATAACTGGTTATCAATCTGTTAGGGGTTGTAGGAAAACAAGCCTACCGTTAACTCAATTCTATTCTCGGTAATGAGTGCAGTTCTTATTGACTGTGTAATTAGAGCTCAGTAGGAAACGAGCATGCTGTTATATAATCTATACTGCCGCCGGACCTCCAATTAATGCAGAAATGGAAGTGTTTATGTGCTGAACTTTCCTCGTGTTAATTTATTTGAAATTTATTTGTGAGAACTAGTTCAACAGCAAGAATTTCCTTGCAGGGCTCCTTTTCATCTACTCATCAGACGTATATTAGGATGTGCAAAAAGATTTGAATGCTTTAGGGTGATTTTCTTCATATTTAGATGGCACGGTGCTTGATATCTCCCTGATAGCTGATTAGTGTATGCTTTTCAGGCAATGAATTCGATGAAGCACGAAAATATGCAAATGGAACATGACAAGGGAATACAGGAATGGTGTTTTAGAGTAGCTCCGATCATTGGATCCTGATATGGTA
>SKCR01014523.1:0-42012 GCA_019454045.1 Zanthoxylum bungeanum
ATGCTAAAATACACCGTCTGCTAACGTGCGCCGGAGACTGCTAACATGCGCCAGACACATGTCACAATCAGAGAAGTATTGCTATCATGCGCCTTTGTTAACATGTGACGGCCATGTGTCAACATCACAGCAAATCTGCTAACGTTCACCGGACACATAATCACATGTTGCCGACACTCATCATTGAAAACTCATCATTGCACCATATTGACATCAGCGTCGCGACGCGCACACCCTTATGTGTCGCGACGCCGAGCTAATAATTCTGCCGACAGCCACGTGTCCTCATCTCCGAAAGCCGCGCGCCACATGGAGGAAATCAATAGCACGTCGCGACGCGCGACACCCATGGATGCCTATAAATTTAGGTCAATTTCAGTTGTAAATTCATAATTTCTTCTGGGGATTTCCTAGAGAATACTAAGAAGATTGTATATTGTTTGTTTATTTACAGCTTTATGTATTTAATTTTATTTACTTTACGCAATAGTACTTTCTTTTCTTACTTTTCAGTCTTTATTTTCTTTATTCAGCATGAGTAGGTAACTCCCCTCTGTTGGGGTAAAAGGTTAAGCTTTTATTATTAATATTTAGATTAATATCCCTTAATTATAATATATAAACTATTTAAAACCTGACTTAATGGGATACCGCTTTTATGGTTGGTTGGACTTAATAAAATTGATTTTAACCTGACTAAACTAGATACCGCCTGTATGGTCGGTTGGAATTAATTATAAATCTAAATTAATCAGGATACCGCCTATATGGTCGGTTGGTAATTATCATGTAAAGTTAATATATTATAATAAGGGAGATATCTAAAATAGAAGTAATAAAAGTGGATCCTCTAATTTTCTTTTATTGTATTTTTACCTTTTTAATTTTCAAGCTTTTACTTTATGTCATTTCTTTTATTTAAGCTTTTACTAGCCTTAGTTATGTGTTGTAACTAAACCCGTTATCTGAGGTTGTGATGAATTCCAATATCACCAGTTTATAAGGTGTTATTTTGTGTCACGGATAATATAAAGGTTTATTTATTAAGTCTTAAGTTTAATGCTTCTTGTTAACTGGCCATTAATAAGATTGATGTGGTAAACTTAAAATAAACTTGGCAAAGGAATTTTAGGTTTCAGCCTTAGACTTATTATCCCACGATCTTCATTGAGGATAGATAACCCGTTCATAGATTTCCTTACAGGATAGCCCCCGGTTCCGGTTCCGATCCATTCGGTTTATTTTATTTTATTTTTTTTAAATAAAAAATTGAGATTAATAAAATAATATAATTTAAAATTATGAATTTGAATTTATATAATGAACTTACATTACATAATTACATTAAATTACAAATAAAATTATTATCATTTTTCATTTTTATTAAAAATTAAATTAAAAAACGGTTTGGAACCCTAGGGTTCCAATAGTTCCAACCAGAACCTTACGGTTCCGTTTGGAACCGTTTGGTTCCAGCGGTTCCAACTGGTTCGGTTAGGGTAAGAACCCTAACCGAATCGGTCAGGTTCCGGTTCCGAACCGGAACCTTGGCCTGGTCTAGGTATTTGCATCTGACCATCGACACAGGCTTTTGCATAATTTCGTGTTCTAGGTTAGAAACCAATATATTACACAAAAATGAGATAACCACTTCATCTTTAAAAGATATTGAAATGATTCACAACCCTCGATAGTTTAATAATATTAAATTTTCCTTTAATTTACTTTCGCACTGTTTAATATACTTATTTTAAGTTTAAAGTCACCATTCAATCAAACAACCAATCTATTAGGTACTCGTAAGCATTTAACGTCATAAATTAATAGTTAAGGTATTAAATCCTCGTGAGATCGATACATTTATACAACTTAATGATACGTACGCTTGCGTTATACGTGTGTGATCACGCCGGTCAAGTTTTTGGCGCCGTTGCCGGGGACTTATTTATCTTTCACTATTAGTTTTGGGGTTAGATACCGTTACTTGTATCTAATTTCTTTTTACTTATTATTTTTATTTTCTTGTGTTTCAGGTTCACAAACACTACATGAGAAGAACCAGAAGCTTTGAAATTCGACCGCTTGACCCAGAGATTGAAAGAACCATCAGACAATTGAGAAGGGAAAGGCGTGAAGGCCAAGAAGCACTGATCAACATGGAACCTGAACCCTTGGAAGTTGCACCACCAATTCCCATTTGAGACAGAACTATTCTGATGGTTGACGGCTTCATTTCATGTATTGTACTTCCTCCCTTATCAGCAAATGCGTGTGACATCAAAACATGCATTCAAATGATATAGCAGTCAGTTCAGTTTGGGAGGAATGCAACTGAAGATCCTAATTCCCACATCAGCAACTTCCTGGAAGTTTGTGGCACTTTCAATTACAACCGAGCAGCTGAAGAAGCAATGAGACTACGTGTTTTCCCAAATTCCTTGAAAGACATAGCTAAGGCTTGGCTACATTCACTACCAGCAGGTTCCATCACAACTTGGAACACTCTAGCCACCAAATTCCTGGCAAAGTACTTTCCACCAGCCAGAACTGCAAAGCTGAGGAATGACATCACATCCTTTGTGCAACATGACACAGAATCCCTCTGCGAAGCTTAGGAAAGGTACAAAGATTTGCTTAGAAATGTCCTCACCATGAGATTGCAAAGTGGCTACAAGTCCAAACATTCTATAATGGACTTTCTAGACTGATAATAACCACAATTGATGCTGCTGCTGGAGGAGCTTTAATGGCAAAAGGAGAAGATCAGGCTTGGGACCTAATTGAAGAAATGGCCAACAAAAATTCTTTGTGGCCAACAGAAAGAAGCATGATTCAACGAATCGTAGGAATCTATGAAGTTGGAGCCAACACAGCAGTGAATGTCAAGTTGGATCAGATATGCAAATTCATGGAAACTCTTACCACGCAAGGCAATATTGGATCCACAGGTTCACCATATGGAGGAGCACTAGAGACAGAATCATACCACCAAAATAAAGAGACGGTGAATTATGTCAACAATTTCAACAGACAGGGAAACAATCTATATTCCAACACTTACAACCCAAGGTGGAGGAATCATCCCATTTTTTCATGGAACAATAATTCAGGGCAAATGAACAATCTACCATTAGGATTCCAATAGTAAAACAAAAGCCAGGAGTATGAAAAAGAACCAGGAATAACATAAGTGCTGGCCCAGTTGAAAAATCAAGAAGCAAAATACGATGCCTTAGCAGCTATAGTTCAAAATCAAGTAGCATTGAATCAAAGCCATTCAGCTTCTATTAAAGCACTGGAGAATCAAATGGGACAACTGGCCAATGCTCAGAGTTACAGACCACCAGGTAACCTTCTTAGCAACACAGAACCAAATCCAAGGAACAGATGGAAGGAGCAATGTCAAGCCATTACTTTGAAAAGCGGTACTGAAATCAACAAATATGTTGGAATCAAGGCATCCATTGAGGAAGTTCCAAAAGAAAGCAGTGAAGCAGTTCCACAGATGGAGGAAAAAGAAGCAAAGGAAAAAGATCAAGAAAGATTCACTCCACCTTCACATTTTCCACAGTGTCTTCAGAAAAACAAATTGGACAAGCGGTTTGCTCGATTCTTGGAGGTCTTCAAAAAGCTGTATATCAACATTCCATTTACAAAAGCGTTGAAAGAAATGCCCAGCTATGTCAAATTCATGAAAGATATTCTGTCACGAAATCAGAGATTGGGAGATTACGAGACAATATCATTGATAGAAGAATGTATCGCCATCATTCAGAGGAAACTTCCCCCAAAGTTGAAAGATCCTGGAGGTTTCACTGTGTTGGACAACTATGACCCATAGCATCACTATTTGTAAAAGACATGGTGTTCTTTGTACAAATTAACTATGTGACAAAGGATATTGCTCTTTTATCATTTTGTAATTGGATTACTTAGATATATAAATGATAAAAGTACATATGATCAGTTCCGGATTAATAAGATATGAGACAATATTAATCCACGAAAGATTTGATCATTAAATATCCATATTCGTAGTATTATCGAGACTGGACATCGATAATGCGGAATAGGCTAGTATTGCACTTGTGCACGTTATGGAAGTTTAACGGCATAGTTCTCATATATTTAAGTATTGGATATTTATGCAAGTGTGATATGAGGTTCTGTTAACCGTTGGACCGGGAACAGCTTCGCTCTGGATAGACCCTTCGGAATCCCATTGGTAGTATGACTATGTGTTTATGGGAATCCGAATCAGGGTAGGTGTATTTGGTCTTAACCTGAGACTTGCGACAATCAGTATGCTTTGGTTTTGGTCGTCCGGAGCTTTAACAGGTTCTGTGTTGCCTTTTCTGGGTATACTGAGAATCGTAGTGTATTGGGTGTGATGTCAAGATGGAAGTATCACTTCAGTCATATGGAGTTGATGATCACGTAGGATACAGAACTGGTACTCTTAAATGCTGCAGCTATCGAGATAGTATGACTAGGTCATGATTATCCGATTACAGAGATTAGTTGCTAGTGATCTGATATATGCTTCGTACGGGGCAGACATAATTCCAGCCCCAAGTCTAGCATGTGACATCAGATATTGGATCGTAATATGCAATACATTGTATACTACGCCTGATACAGATTATATATATTCCATGTTGAATATATTTCTCGAGAATTGGGTAGGCACGGTGCTTTGCTAGAAACCAACCATGTCTTGTAAATCGGTAAGAACGTGCTACCGGGTACGCACGTGTTCGGATAGTCCGACAACCGGATTTACTGCCAACATATCCAGGGATCTCTTGGGTCACTTCCCAAAGATTCACCGATGACATTTGACTCGAACAGAATTAATTTGGGATTAATTATGAGAGAGAAAATTAATCTGGGATTAATTACGGCAAGAATTAATCTGGGATTAATTATCAGAGAAAGAATTAATCTGGGATTAATTGCGTCGAGAATTTATCTGGGATTAAATTCGTCGAGAGGAAAGAACGCGATTAATTTGAAATTAATCGGCAAAATGAATTTACTAGGGAAATTAGATTTTACTATTTAATTAATTGGGCTAAAATAATATATTAGATTTATTAATTGAAATTGGATTTCAATGCGGAATTAAATTGGATTTTAATTCTAGCGAACAAATTAGTTTAGAATTAATTCGCAAGCAACTTTCGTAATAATTTTGCTAGGCATTATTATTTAATTAATTGGATTTAATTGCGTCGCAATGGCAAATTCGTTTAGTTCGGAATTGAACGAACCCGGGCCCGAGCGAAGTTGCGTGTTGAGTTATTCGACTTAAATTTGGAATTTTAAAGTGGTGGGACCCACTTGACTTACATCAAGATGTTTGACACTTGATAGAAGTTGTTATTGGTTGAGTAAGGCTTAGATTGCTTTTAAAACACTCAAACCAAATCCAACACACAACTTTAGTATTTAAAGGCAAGTCAACTTTTGAAGTAACACTTACTATTCACAAATCACAAAAACTCTCTCCTTCTCTCAAAATGCCATGAGCTTCCTCTCTCCCATTTGAAGTTTTGTTGCAAAATTTCTTCAAGTTAGCACTTTCAAGGAGTCAATTAAGGTGATAGGGAGACTCACCCTTGAGTTTGGAATGCAAAAGAAAGCTTGGAGCTTCCACACATCCATGGAAAGGTTTTGAATCTCATCCGATCAAAGTAAGTTTTTCCGCAACTTGTCTTTGATTTTTCACACAACAAATCATCTTAGTGATCTTATGGCAAGTGTAGGACACTAAAAATGGTATCAGAGACATCCTAAGTTTGATTTGAAATCTAGGGTTCATGACTTTAATTTGGGGATTTTGTGTTTGGAGCATGATTTCTTCAAATTGGTTGTTTGGTTGAGCTTTGATGATGATAAATTGGATTTGTGAATCAATGGATTTGAGATAAATTGATTTGGATTAATTTTCCTTAAAATCCCTCCTTGGTCGAATACTACCATAGGAGTGTTCATGGTGATTTTTTATTAATTAGACCATTGGATGTGTTTAAAGCATGAGATAAATTGATTGTTGATTTAATTAGATTGAAATCAAATTGATTGCTATTTTATGCCAAATTGTCGTGAACACTAGAAGCATGTATAGATTGATTTTGCTTCAATTTGTGTTGGACATAAAATAAATGTTAAAACATGATTAATTAGTTTAATTGATGTTTTGGAAATATTAGTTTAATTAATTAATTATGACAATTACACTTTAATTATAATTAATGTGATATTTGGAATGTTATATTAATTAAAATTAGTCTTTAAAATTGGATTGGGCTAATTTTGTTGTATTTGGGCTTAATGGGCTTGGTTGGGCCAAGCTTGGTTTTGGACAATTGGATTTGGTCCAAATTGGGCCCAAAACCATTTCTATAAAGTTCAAATATAACTTTTGGGCCTTTTAAAAATCTAATTGGGCCTAATGGGCCTAAATTGATTTTTGGCATAGAGTGATTCCTAATTGGGCCTTGGCATCTTGGGTTTGATCCATAATGGCCAAATCCCATGCCTAAAGAATTAATTAAGAGCTCATTGGACTTTAATTGAATAGTATTGGATACTAATTGGGCCTTTGAGACCCATTAAGATTGGATTTGGAATCCAAGTCTAAAAGACACTATTAAAAGTGTAATTATTTAATTTGGAATTAAATAAGAATAAGTATTGGATACAAATTAAATTGGATTTAAAATTGTAGTTCTATATAATTCAAGAATACGTACTTTGAGTATTTATTCTTAAACGAGTTGGACTCGCGCAAATCAAATCGTTGTTTGAATATTGGATGGTCATTAATTCCAAGATTAATTAATTGGATTAGATTAATTGAATAACATGCTTTGTGTGAATACTTGGATGTATTTGTATGAATAATGTATATCGGATGGATATTAGAAGGGTGAGGGCAATTTTGGAAATTATTGTAATAAATTTAGAATTTATTAAATTGGACCTGCGTGTCCAGCCTATTATCTCTTTTCTCTTTGTATTTATCTTCTCACTAATTTCCCTCAATGTAAATGAGGTTTCTTTAAAGTGTTATGTAATTGGGTAGAAGTATGAATAGTGCTAGCAAGAGAGAGGAAAGTGAGAGATTTATTCTAGGAATATTTTGTTATATATCCATCCGCATACCATTATTAATTTATTCACGCCTTATTATGCTTTTAGAATGCATGTTTAAAGGTGCATGATGAGACCTAATCAAAGATAATAAATTGGTTGCCAATTACACAAAAAACCCTCATCAAATATTAAGCGTTTTTCCTTCCATTGAGTGGTTCTCTCTCAAGATCCAAGATTGGCATTGGTTTGTTGGCCAAAGTCAAGATCAATGTCCACCGCGGATGTGTTTGAACCATGAAAGCTTTGTTCTATATCGCATGTCTTTGGCGGTTGTGACTTGTTGGCCAAAGTCAAGGTCACTTCTAGTTCATCGACGTGGATTACGAAGCTTTCCCACTGTCAATGGGTCGCGCTTAACTGGAATCATTAAATTTATTGAGCCAAAGACAATGCTTAGTTGATTCAGAGGAAAAGGTTAGGAAATATATTGGATATATTTATATATTGGATATATGTTTCGGACTTGGAGGTCCACCTACCGGATCTAGGAATTGGATGGGATCCAATTGATCTTAGAGATCTACCTAGTTAAGTTTCATACAGCTTGTTGGCCATAGTCAAGGTTGTGTGTTATTTAATGGGATCCTAGCCCACTAGGAAACTAGGTTTCCCGAGTACTCCACAGAGGGTTAGAGGCTCGCCGAAAATTAGTGGGAGGCAAGTAATAAATTTGAAATTCATCGGCGCGTCGTGACGTGCAAGATTGTGCACGTCGAGACGCGTGAGACCCATGGATGCATATAAATTGAGGCCGCTTTCAGTTGTAAATTCATACTTTCTTCTGGGGATTTCCTAGAGAATACTAAGAAGATTATATCTTGTTTGTTTATTTACAGCTTTCTATATTTGATTTTATTTACTTTACACAATATTACTTTTTTTCTTACTTTTCAGTCTTTATTTTATTTATTCAGCATGAGTCGGTAACTCCCCTCTGCTTCGGTAAACGGTTAAGCTTTTATTACTAATATTTAGATTAATCTCCCTTAATTATAATATATAAACTATTTAAAACCTGACTTAATGGGATACAGCCTTTATGGTCGGTTGGACTTAATAAAATTGATTTTAACCTGACTAAACTGGATATCGCCTGTATGGTCGGTTGGAATTAATTATAAATCTGACTTAATCAGGATACCGCTTATATGGTCGGTTGGTAATTATCATGCAAAGTTAATATATTATAATAAGAGAGATATCTAAAATAGAAGTAATAAAAGTGGATCCTCTAACCCCCAACATTTTCTTTTATTGTATTTTTACCTTTTTAATTTTCAAGCTTTTACTTTATGTCATTTATTTTATTTAAGCTTTTACTAGTCTTAGTTATGTGTTGTAACTAAACCCGTTATCTGAGGTTGTGATGAATTCCAATATCACCGATTTATAATGGGTTATTTTATGCCATGGGTAATATAAAGGTTTATTTATTAAGTCTTAAGCTTAATGTTTCTTGTTAACTGGTCATTAATAAGATTGATGTGGTAAACTTAAGATAAACTTGACAAAGGAATTTTAGGTTTCAGCCTTAGACTTACTAGCCCACGATCTTTCTTGAGGATAGATAACCATTTAATAGATTTCCTTATAGGATAGACATATACCTTTCGGGCGGGGGTAGCCACAATTGGAACTTAATCTTAATGAATTCTGGTAACTTGGTTGACATAGACATATGATTAATTGGGTTACACTGGGTATTTGCATCTGACCATCGACAAAGGCTATTGCATAATTTCGTGTTCCAGGTTAGTAAACCAATATATTACACAAATATGAGATAACCACTTCATCTTTAAAAGAGATTAGAAGGATTCACAACCCTTGATAGTTTAATAATATTGAATTTTCCTTTAATTTACTTTCGCACTGTTTAATTTACTTGTTTTAAGTTTAAAGTCACCATCCAATCAAACAACCAATCTATTAGGTACTCGTAAGAATTTAACGTCATAAATTAATAGCTAAGGTATTAAGTCATCGTGGGACCGATATATTTATACTACTTGAACGATATGTGCGTTTGCTTTATACATGTGTGATCACGCCGGTCATCCACCTTTCACTATTATGTTATGATTTGATTATCACATGTTTTGTATTCTGTTTGGGATGGGCATTTTTAGATTAAAAATCCATGATCTAGTTAATGCTTTATGATATATTATGAAACTGTTTTATCTTTTATCTGCTTACCATTGATTCGCTGTCTATTTGATAGATTTACGATGGCGGCACCTCCAACCAATCCTTTTGCTCGTATCCTAAATATGAATAAGCTAAAAGGCGCTGAGAATTTTACCGATTGGGATATAGATTTGAGGATTGTCCTCAATTCTGAGAAGTTGGGTTACATTTTGGAAGGTCTATTACCGCTTGCTATATCACCAGATGCATCTCCTGAAGAACATGAGACTTTCCAGCGATTGAAGGATGATGATTTAAGGGTTAAATCATTCATCATGAGTTCTCTTTCTTCTGAGCTTAAGAAGACTTATTTTGATATGCATGATGCATATGGCATGATAACACAGCTTCGTGAATCGTTCAAGAACCAGGAACAGGTCGTGGTTCATAGAGTTTCGATGGAACTATTCCTTTCTAAACTTGAAGAGGGGTAGGCTGTGAGCCTGCATGTGCTTCACTTGATCGATCTGATCGAGCAGTTGAGACATCAGGATTTCCCTCTCAATGAAACTCTAGGTCTTAGTGTCATTCTCGGTTCACTCCCGACGTCATATCGCCAATTTGTAATGTATTTCAACATGAATGGGATTCACTATTCTTACAGTGAGTTGCATATGATGCTTCTCATAGCAGAGGAAGATTTAAGGAAGTGAGTTCCGACTCACCTTTCGAAACCCACTTCATTTTCCGCTTCTTCCAAATCCAAGTCGAAGGGGAAGAAGGCAAAAGGAAAGAAAAAGAAGGGTTTCAATATTCCTCCACAGGGTAAGACGGAGAAGCCCAAGAGAGCTTCTGAAGACAAGTGCCACCACTGCCAGAAAGTCGGGCACTGGAAACGGAACTGCCCGGACTATCTTGCACAACTAAGGAAGGAAAGAGCATCGACATCAGGTACTTTTATTTTTCCTATTATCGATATCTCATTGGCTTGTGAAGCTATGCCATCTAATTGGATTTTGGATTCTGCTTATCCTATTCACATTTGCAATACGTTGCAGGTGCTGACGGGAAGTAGACGGCTGAAATCTGGGGAGATGCAGTTGCGATTCAGGAGTGGAGACTCTCTGGATGCAGTTGCAGTAGGCATATGCGAGATTCCCTTACCCAGTGGGAGACTTTTGTTAAATGACTGCTATTTTGTGCCTGGATGTGTGGCGAATATTATATCCCTTTTTATATTAGATACTGAAGGTTATAATGTAAATATTAAGAATAGTTCTTTGTATTTATATGATAGTTATAATATTCAGATCCTTTGTTGTCCAAACGAGCATTGTCATTACATATTGTGTACCTCACAAGATAGCTTTAATACTGGAATAAATAAACATAAACAATCTGATATAAATAATACTGAACTTTGGCATATTCGGTTAGGTCATATTGGCGTGAAACGCCTAACCCAATTGGTTAAGAATGGTTTGATACATGATCTCACCATTGAACCTTATCCAACTTGCGAATCTTGTATTCGGGGTAAAATGACCAAAGCCTCATTTTCGGGTGTTGGACACCGAGCCACTGACTTATTGGAACTCATACATTCTGATGTATGTGGTCTCTTAAGTCAAACTGCTCACAGTGGTTTTTCTTACTTCATCATATTTACCGATGATCTGTCATGGTACGGTTATGTCTATTTGATGAGACATAAATCGGAAACCTTTGAAAAGTTCAAAGAATTCTGAAACGAAGTTGAAAAACAAACTGGTCAATATATTAAATGCCTTTGATCTGATCGAGGCGGTGAATATATGAGTGGAGAGTTCACTGATTATTTAAAGGAGAATGGGATTCTCGCTCAATATACTCCTCCAGGCACTCCGCAACATAATGGAGTGTCAGAGAGGAGAAATTGAACTTTATTGGATATGGTCCGATCGATGTTGAGTTATACAGATTTACCCTATTACTTATGGGGTTATGCTCTTTTAACTGACGCACATCTTTTGAACAAGATTCATTCCAAGGCTGTTCCTACGACTCCGTATCAGATATGGACCGCTAGGAAACCGAATCTTAGTTATGTTAAGATTTGGGGGTGTCCTGCATACGTTAGGATGGCTCAGCAAGATAAGTTTTTGCCTCGAGGGCAGAAGTTTAGGTTTGTTGGATATCCTTCAAATACTAAAGGAAATTTTTTCTATGATACCGAACATCAAAATGTGTTCGTAGCTCGCTTCGTAAAATTTCTAAAAATAGAATTTTTGGCTGAAGGTGGTGATCAAAGACAGATTGAACTTGATGAAGTACAACCTGGAAAGAACCTGTAGTTCAAGAAGATGGAGAACTCTCAACACACACACTCTATAGGTCACAAAGGGTATTTAGACCTCATGAACGCTTGTATTTGATACAAGAAAAGAGTCTTGATGTTCTCTTAGTTGAAGAGACTGACCCTTTTACCTATAGAGAATCGATGTTGGACATTGACTTTGTGAAGTGGCAAGACGCCATGAAATCCGAGATGGACTCAATACATGAGAATCAAGTTTGGAACTTGGTCCCGCTTACCGAAGGAAAGGTTGAAACCTTTAAGGCCCGACTGGTAGCTAAAAGTTACTCGCAGCGACCTGGTGTCGACTACGATGAAACTTTTTCACCAGTTGCTATGTTAAAGTCCATCAGGATTTTGTTGTCAATTGTAGCATATCACGGTTACGAGATTTGGCAAATGGATGTCAAAACGGTTTTTCTAAATGGATTTCTTGATGAAGAAATCTATATGGAACATCCAGGGGGTTTTGCATCCAACGAAAACTCGGGCATGGTATGCAAGCTGAAGAAGTCCATTTATAGACTTAAACAAGCTTCACGAAGTTGGAATCTTCGATTCGACAAGATAATCAAATTGTCTGGTTTTCTCAAGAATTCGGAAGAATCCTGTGTGTATAAGAAGGCCAGTGGGATTATGGTGGTATTTTTAATTCTCTATGTTGATGACATCCTTATCATTGGGAATTATATTGGGATGATGCAAGACGTCAAAGCTTACCTCTATAAGAATTTCTCCATGAAGGACCTGGGTGAAGCTTCTTATGTCTTAGGCATAAAACTCTATAGAGATAGAGAAAGGAAGCTTATTGGGTTATCCCAATTTACGTACATAGATAAGATATTAGAACGGTATAATTTTGGTAACTGTAAGACATCAAACATACCGTTCATATATAGTTTACATCTTTCGAAGAAGATGTGTCCGCAAACAGAAGATGAGAAAATTAGAATGTCTAATCAACCTTATGTTTCGTGTTTGGGAATCATCATGTATGCCATGTTATGTACTAGGCCTGATATCAGTTTTGCAGTTAGTGTGACGAGCAGATATCAGTCTAATCCAGGAAATGACCATTTAATGGCCATTAAACATATCCTCAATTATCTTAAAGGTACTAAGGATAAGTTTATTATTTATGGAGGAAATGAACTGTAAGTTAATGGGTATACGGATTCCAATTTCCAATCGGATCCTGATGATAGAAAGTCTACATCAGGATTTTTATTTACCCTTAACGGTGGTGCAGTTTGTTGGAAGAGTTCCAAACAGGGGTCGACAGCTGATTCCACCACAGAGGCAGAATATATTGCAGCTTTTGAAGCTGCAAAGGAAGCTGTTTGGGTTAGGAACTTTATCACAGAATTGAGAGTAGTCCCAAGTATCGAGAATCCGATTCTGTTATACTGTGATAATACTGGAGCCATTGCGCAAGCAAAAGAACCAAGGGCGCATCAGGAGTCGAAGCATGTGGAACGAAAGTACCACATCATTCGAGAGATTGTGTCGCGAGGGGACATTGTCGTGTGCAAGGTACCGAGTGAAGATAATGTAGCAAACCCTCTTACGAAGGACATACCTCCGAAGTTATTTGATAAACATGTGGAGTCGATGGGTATTAAATACAATCGATTTTGGCACTAGAGTAAGTGGGAGATTTTGTTAGGGTTGGTGCTCTAAGCGTAAATTTTATTATGTATTTCCTTGTAAATACTAATGTAATATTTTATTATGAATAAAATGAACAGTTTCTTTTATATAACTTCTTCTTTAATATGGTAAAGACGTAACGACCTTAAAATGATTAGTTATGATACTGTTGTAAAAGTGTCGCAACTGACATTGAGTTGTATCATGACGTTGTCATTCTTAGACAGTTTTCGGTCAAGGTTTACACTATTTGGTCAGTAAAGTAAACCTGTTGAGACTGGTACATGTCGTATATTTGAATCTTGGATTCCGATGGTTTCTCAGTGAACCATGAGTCTTGGAGACTCGTATAGACGTGTAGGTGTTTATAGCGGATAAACACTGACTGACTCACCGAATATTCTTAATGGATGGTACACCAACGTCAATAATAATCTTCTCGGGTTAAGTGAGCATAGTGATTCTTTGACTTGAGATACCACTATGGATATATGAGTTATCCTATACACTTAAATGACAGTCCCGTCACCGATCTATTTAGATCATACCTCCGTCTGTTCGTTGGGTGTGGACTGATGCTCAGGATATCCTATGTGTATCAAGATAGGATTCATCAGCTCTGTGTACAGAGCATAGGTATTCAATATGGAATTAGCAATCTGTTAAATCCATGGGCCTGTGGTACACTGTAGAAATTAGTTCTAAGTGTTTTTTGAGAGATTGTTAATAGAAACGTCGACGTGATTATATCTATAGAGATTTGATGTTTGTATCTATATCTCTGGATTAATCCGGATACCTGTGATGGATGGATTATACGTATGCAGTGACCTCGACCTGTATGGTTCAGAGAGTTTTTCCGTGTTCGTCATAATTTACGGGTGGGTGAATTATGGACACGAAATTTGATTTCGTGACGGATATGTCTGAATCTAGAGAGTCTCACTAATGAAATATACTCGTAGAGCACTAACTGTTATGAATAATACTGATTATTTATAACTCGTTTAACGGTTAAACGAAAAATACATGCAATCGGGACCTAACGGTCATTTCCAAATTAATGTGTATTTGTATTTAATACTTGATTTTATTAAATACACATTAATAAAATATCAAATTATGATATTTGATATATATCATTAATATATGTATTTGAGATATTTATTGTAACTATAATACATATATTTAAGATATTTACATTTATTATTTAATTATTTAATTGTTAAATAATTAAGTTAATTAAATAAATAAATAAATATCTTATGTAATGATTTTGCTTTTATTTGGCTAGATATCATTGGCACACATTTTAGTTAACTTTATTAAAGGTAAGGGTTGTCTTTAATTTTGTTAAAATGTGGACCAATTATAATTGAACAAAAAATAAATAATTGTTGTTTATTTTTATAAGCCAAAATTGACAATTAGGGAAAACATATACAAAATGATTTTGTTTCTTTTTCCCAACACTTAGACAATTTCAAGAAAAGTTTACAAAGTGAGTTGAGAGGTTTTGAAAGAAAATCAAAAGAAGAAAGCTTATTTTGGATAGATTATGTAAGTATTCTTCCATTTTTTCAAGATAGAAATTGTTTCTATTAATCTTATCGTCAATTGTGTTGCTAAGATTAATCTCTCTACTCTTAAGTTTGTAATTGAATTTATTGGATGCTTGTTTGATGATGTTATGCATGTATAATTAATTTATTTTCTTATTAGTGTAATTAAGCTTAATAAATTAATTAGAAAATTAAGGTTTCCATTCTAGAGTTAATTAGTCATTCGTAATTAACCTAGAATTGTTCTTGATTAATTTCATGATGGTGAGACTTGATTGGTGTGGTAATTGGAAGATTAAAGTATTGAATTTTGTCAATTTAATGTAAATTGCCCAATTTGAGTAATTTATGAAATTAGGGTTCTTAACCCATTCCAATTTTGGGATTTTTCATATATATGATATAATTTGATGTATATTTGATGTATGTCAAATTTGGTATTGATTGGATTTGATCTTGATGTGTTTTGAACAAATTGGGCCAAATTACAATTAATGAAAAATCTGGGCTGTTTCTATAATTCTGGAAATTTCTAGGCATTTTCAGAGATTCTGGAAATTTTCTGGTTTATGTTGCAAATTGTAAAAATTATTTTGGGATTGATTTGGAATCAATTAAATATGTAATTGATATAATTAAGCACCAAAATAATTAATTTGTAAAAGTTTGGGGTAATTTGGTAATTAAAAGAAATATGATTTCCTGGGTTAAAATTTCTTATTTTAAGTATTGGTTAATTAAATAAATAAGTTTATTTAATTGTTCCAAGAAAAATTTTGAAATCAGAAAAATTTGTTTTCCTCGCTCCGCTGCGCAAACCCGTAATTCCTTATAAAACCCCAACAAAACTAACAATTGGAAGATATTTCAATCAAAACATATTAAATTCTAAGGTAATCAATGAATTATTTTCTCTATGTTAACAACACACTATGTTATCGTTATGACATATCTAACGTCGATAATATACCCACAAGCAATAGTGTAGTAGAAGATTAACTCATAAAATAACATAACCAGTCACAACTGGGTTTCCCAATCACACATAGAAGAAGCATGACTATTCCTATATGCAAATTGGTAAAACACAATCTCTGGGTTCATAATCAAAAGATAATAAAGAATAACAAATCATCAATTATATTAAACGTTGAAGAGTATTCAGGAATCAAAAACATGAATATAAGAACTTAATTACAAGAGTTCATCTTTATCTTTGCCTAGGAGATTAGTTCTTCATAGAAGAAAGAGACACAGCCTGAAGAGATCGGAGAGGCATCATGTCTGACTTAAAGCTTGCTCATTATTCTCTCTCAAATATGTTATTTTAACTATTTGTTGTGTATTTCTTCTCTCTTTTAGGGTTTTAGACGAACTTGGGTATATATAGGGAAGTCCTGGAGTCCTTATGCGCATAAAATACGACTAATTAAGTGTCTGGGGATCTGCCGGGGCGCCACGACATCGGAAAGTGGCATTGCGGCGCCCAACTCTCGGCCTTCGTTTATGGGGGAAGTTTTCTGAGGGGCACTGATCGGTGCGTAATCACACGCGTATAACACAATCGCACGTATCGTTCAAGTAGTATAAAAAGTATCGATCCCACGAGGACTTAATACATAATCTATTAATTTTATGAGGTCAAATAATTACTAGTATCTAACATGTTGATTGATTGATTTGAAATGGGGATGATTTTAAATTTAAAAACAAGTAAATAAAATTGCACGAAAGTAGGTTTAAGAAAATTCAGTATTATGAAACTATCTAGGGTTGTGAATATTGTTTTTTTAAAATGGGGGGCATAACTTTAAAAATCTACTAGTGATTTCGCTAGTGAATTGGGGGGCATAACTATCTAGTGAATTGAAATTAGATTTTAATTCGGGCGAACGAGTTAATTTAGAATTAATTCGTTAGCGACGTGAATAGTGATTTCGCTAGGCATAATCATTTAATTACGTCACAACGGAAAATTCGTTAATTTGGAATTATCGAACCCGAGCCCGAGATTGTTTGCGAGCGCATTCGCATTTCGAATTCGAGTGCTGCACGCAAGTCAAATCAAGCGTCAAATCATTAGTCACATCAAGCGTCAAATCACATGTCACTTTGAGTGATGTGACAAGTAGTCACTTGATTGATTGATGTTGGTGGTTGAAGGCATTTAATGCTTGACTTTTGAAAATTGTAAAATGGTATATGTTAATTGATTTTGGAAATTAATAAAACATTACACATTTTTCATTTCTCTCTCATGGTACACGGTTTTGGAGCCAAAACCTTCTTCTCTCTCACGCCATTTTCTTCTCTGTTTTCTGCTGCTAAAAACCGTGAGTTCAAGGGAAGAAAATGATGATTTGTGGCAAATCATCAAGGTGCTAGCACACATATGAGCCATACAAAGGTGATAGGGAACTCACTACATGAGCAAGGAATGACCAAACAAAGCTTGGAGCTTCATGAATCAAGCCAAAACCGAAAATGGAGGACACCCTGACATTGGACTGCCGTGAGCTTCACCAACAAGGGGATAAAAGTTTTGTTCTTCGTAGCATCCAATCTGTTCATTGTGAGTATGATTCTGCCATTCTCCTTTGTGTATTCACTTGTTTTTCATTGCTTGATAATGATCCTTGGACCTTAGAGAATCCAACAATGGTATTAGAGCTAATATTGAGCATGAAAATGATTTAGGGTTAAAAATTGGGCAAAATTGATTTTGAGCATGAATAATGAAATTGGAATATTTAGTATACTTAATTGATGTTTAATTGAGGATTGATTGGATAAATTTGATGAAAAGATGTTTGGAACATTTTTCCCAAATTTTGTTGTGTTGGCCGAATTGATGGAAAACCCTAAATGTCTTGGATTTTGATTTTTTGATTCATTGGATGTGTTGGAAATCATTTGGGGATATTGATTTAATGTTGAATTGAATTTAATTGGATTGAATTTGATTTGGGCATAAAATTCCACCTTGGCCGAGACTTTGAAGCATGTGAATTGGGTTTGATTTTGTTAAATTGTGTTGGACATGATTTAATGATGAAGAGCATGATTAATTAGGCTAATTGGTGTTTTGGAAATGTTAATTGGTAATTAATTATGTTATGCACTTTGTTTAATTAAATTAAGAAATTGGATTTTTGGAATTTAATTAAATTGGGCCTATTTTGTAAATTGGTCTTTTGATGTTGTTATTGGGCTTATTGGGCTTGATTGTACCAAGTTGGGTTTAGGCTAAATTGGTTGGATCCAATTGGGCCCAAAACCGCATCCATACAGCCCAAATGTGACTAATAGACCTTTAAAGTTTAATTGGGCCTAATGGGCCTAAATTGATTTCTGGGCTTATGGGGTAACTCCCGGATTTGACTTTGGTTATTGGGTTTGACCCGAGTTGACCAAAAGTCCACGCCTCAAGAAATTAATTAAAAGCCCATTGGACTTTAATTAAATTAATATTGGATATTAATCGGGCATTGAGACCCGTAACGATTAAATTTGGAATTTAAGTCGTAAAGGTTCGTTAAATAAAGTGTAATATTTAATTTGGAATTAAATAGTGAATTATAATTAAATACAAATTGAATTGGATTTAATTATGTAGTTTATTTTAATTCGAGAATTCGTACTTTGAGTACTTATTTGCAAAAATGAGTTTGACTCGAGCAAAATCAAATCGTTGTTTGAACATTGGATGGTCACTAATTATCAGATTAATTAATTGGATTAGATTGATTGATAACATGCTTGTGTGAATACATGATGTGATTCATGAATAATGTATATCAGATGGATATTAGAAGGGTGGGGCAATTTTAGAAATTGATGTAATAAATTTGATTTATTAATTGGACCTGCGTGTCCAGCCTTATCACCTCCATACTCTTTGTATTCTCTTCTCACCTATTCCCCTCAATGTAAATGAGGTTTCTTTAGAAGTGTAGTGTAACGGGTAAAGAAATATTTGTGCTAGCGGGAGAGAGAAATTGAGAGATTTGATCTAGGATCAATGTGTAAAGTATCCATCCGCATATCATTATTATTTTATTATACGCGCTTTATTATGTGTTTAGAATGCATGTTTAAGGGTGTATGATGATGAAACCTTAACAAAGATAATAAATTGGTTGCCAATTTGCACTCGAAAAGCCCTCGCAAAATATTAAGCATATTTCCTTCCATTGAGTGATTCTCACTCAAGATCCGAGACTGGCATTGGCTTGTTGGCCAAAGTCAAGGCCTTTGTCTGTCGAGGATGTGTTTGAATCACGAGAGCTTTGTTCCATATTGGTGTCTTGTCCAAGTTGTGGTTTGTTGGCCAAAGTCAAGACCATTTCTTGTCCATCGACATTGATTACGAAGCTTTCCATGGTCAATGGGTCGCGCTTAACTGAGATCACTAAGTTTGTTGTGCCAAAGCCAAGGCTTTGTTGATTCAGAGGAAAAAGGTTAGGTAATACATTGGATGTATTGGCATATATAAGATATATGTTTCGGACTTGGATGTCCCCCTACTGGATCTAGGAATTGGATTGGATCCAATTGATCTTAGAGATCTACCTAGTTAATTATCATACAATTTGTTGGCCAAAGTCAAGATTGTGTGATATTTAACGGGATCCTAGCTCGCTATGAAACACGGTTTCCCGAGTACTCGACAGAGGGTTAGAGGCTCGCCGAAAAAGTGGGAGAGGCAAGAATTGAATTTGCAATATTCGTTTAATTACTTGCCATACGCGCTCAAAACAAATATCATTCGTCAAATAGATTAAATGTTAGTTGGACTAATATTTAAACGTTGTTTTAATTAAAAGTTAGACTGTATTCAAATAATTCATTTATAGTTGGTTATATAATTGGATTATAGTAATCAATATATTTGATTTAATTAATTATAGTTGATTAAATAGTTGGACTATAATAATCATTATAATAAATAGTACCTATATCATTGATTAAATAGTTTGACTATTAGAATCAAGATAAAATTGAAAGATTGACATTTAAAACATAATCCTAGGGAAAATGTATTTAAATGGTTTAATTTTCAAATTGGGAATAAGATTTCAGGATAGTCCTGGAAACTAATAAGTTACTTTATTTGATAAAATAACATATTAGGCCTAAGCCCGGAGTTAAGCAAATAGTAGAGCATAATCTTTGGAAGATTTATGTAATGATAACTTAAGTGCTTAATCCATTAACCTTGTCGCAGTAGACTCCTTAATTTCTTTGTCAGAACTAAGGGTTAGATCCTTAAAGTATGATAATGAAATTGAAGGATCTTCATAAATCTATCTTTAGATTTTAGAAATACTAAATTGCAATAAATAATTCTTGGAGAATTAATGACTATTCTCAAGGAGACAAAGTCAAACTTTGCAAATAGGCAAGTAGCGCAAGGCGCACCTTACTTCGATATTCTAGAAACCCGAAGCTTGGCCAAAGGCTTCTGGAATATGAAAAGGGCAAAGGCAAAATCATTATAATCTTATGGGAAGATAAAGGACATATCCCAAAATGTCTGCCTAAATGTGGCAAACGGGATCGCGGAAGCGTGACTGCCGTTTGGACATGGCAGACATGAAGGAATTGAAGAACGGGCAAGGCTTTGACTTCAAATTTGTTTGTCAACATTATGTTCACTACTAGTATTAAAATTAGATTTTAAATACTTAGTGTGGTACATAAATATATGTATTGATGTTCAGAATCTGTTTTGAGCAGGATAATGACATCAATTGAGATTTATCTGCGAATTGGAAACGGGACGAAAGTCGCTGTTTTAACCGTAGATACCTAAGTTTAGGAACTACCTTCGGGCGTGTACCTAAGTTTGGAATCTGTTATAATGTAACTAGTTTGACTAGATACATTATCTTTATATCAGTGTTTAACCCGCTGCGGGTGAACCTTTATATTTTAGAACACTAAAGTGTTTTATTATATAAAGATGATATTGAGATAAACACATTAGATGTGAATAACAGCATTTATATTTTGAATATAAATAAATCTCAAACGTACAAAATGACAAACAAATAGCTCAAACTGATTTGATCAGAAGAAACAAATTGTGGCATTTTTGTCTAGGACACAATCAAACAAGAATCGTATATCCACACTTTTGAAGAGTGGGTACTCGGACTAATTTGATTCTAATCAAATAAAGTCTACGAATCTAGTTTATTGGGCAAAGTGCCTAAAACACCTTTACTTGGTAAAAGTGTAAATGCCACCGATCTGTTAGCCCTAGTTCATAGTGAAGCAAGTGGGCCTATGTCTAGCTAGGCTAGATATGGATATGAATATTTCGTGACCTTTACGGATGTGGCATCGCGTTATGGTTATGTGTTTCTTTAGAAACATAAATCAGAAACTTTTAAAGTTTTTGACACGAAATAGACAAATAGATCGGCTATAGTATTAAACCGTCACGGTAAGACCGTAATGGAAAATACTTAAGCAATAATTTTCTAACATACTTGAAAGAGTATAGTATTCTTTCAAATGAGGACTCCTCCCGGAACACGTCAGTTTGACAGTGTGTCTGAACTGAGTAACCGAATTATGTTAGACATGATTAAGGTTAATCATGAGTCGCTCTGAGTTACCATTTCCTTCAACGGATAAGCTTTAAACAGTGCAGAACTTATTTAGAATAAGGTTCCATAAAAATATGTTTGACAAATTTCATATTAGATATGAACAGGAAAGAAACCGGGTTTCTCATTCCTGAAAATTTGGGAATGCTAGGCATATGTTTGGATGATACCAAACTAGAACCCAAATAGGTTAAGTGCCAAGTTGTAGGTTATCCTAGGGATACCAAAGTATTGTACTTATACAACTCACTTGAGAACAATGTAAATGTTGCTCGCCATGCGGTTTTCCTAAGAGGAATACCGATATACAGTGGTAAGTGGGAGGATAGTAAAACTCGATGACAATCGGAGTAATACTATTCCAGGCATCGATTCCTAATGGAACATAAATAGTTCATCAAGGATGAAACTATTACCAATAGTCTTCGAATACACAAGAACCACGTATGTCGGAGAGAGTCAGAAAACAACCTGGGTATGGGTTTCTGATCTCACCTCATAAAGATGTCTATCTAATTGAGGTATACCAACTGACTACGTATGAGAAAGTGATACAAGGTATCGACTCCCTTATTATGGAAAAGTGCCATGAATCCGAAATGGATTCCATGTATATCAACTATGTTTTGATACTAGTTGATGTACCGCAAGGCATTGTGCCTATTGGTACTGTATAAGTCTTTAAGGAAGACATACATGGAAGGCAACATACCAACGTACTAAGCTAGGCTTGTAGCGGAAAGGTATCGTTATCAACATTGTGTTGATTACGATTCAACCTTTTACCTGTTGCCATGGTAAATCCATTTGGATAATGCTTGCTAATGTTGCATGTTTCATTTATGAAATATGTCAGCTTTACGAGAAAATCGCTTTCCTGAAAAGGAAACCTTTCGGAGGATGTTTACAACATCCTGTCGGTTTTGTCGTACCAAAACTAGCAAACAAGGTTTGCAGGTTATTCGATCCATGTTTGGATTGAAGCAAGCATAGGTTCTTGGAATTATCGTTTTGATGTAATCATAATGGAGTATGATTTAATTCAAAACGAAATCATTCTTGTGTATATAAGAAGGTTAGTGGGAGCGCACTGACAGTGGTTGTCCTATAAAATAATGATAATATGTCATTTCTTGGAAAAGATATTCCCATATAAAAAAATCGGTGAAAGCTTGGCTTTCGATAAAACTCTCCGAGAAATCATACATTGAAAAATGTACGCGACCTGGTGTCTCATACGCTTTGAGCATATGGATTCACAAACAGGCCAATCCGAGTGATAGTCACTGGATTGATGTTAAGAACATCTGTTAGTATCTTAGAGAACTAAGGATGATGTCTTATACTATGGAGATGGAGAACTTGAAGTGACTGGGATCACTATAGCAAGTTTCCTAAACCGATAAAATGACTACAAGTCGCAAATGGTACTACAAAGTTTGAATAACGGAACAGTGGGCTGGAAATCTTCTAAGCAAGATACTGTTACCGAATAAATAACAAATGCGGGTTATTGCTGCAGCTGAGACAGCAATAGAAGCCTTCTCGGTCGATAATAATCTAATTAGATTATATAAATTCTGTTAGCAGCTGAGCTAGGCGTCAACGCAGGCTAAAGAATTAATGGTCTCATCAACGATCCAGATACATACTTCGATACTCATCTGATTCGTTCGGATCATACATCGTGGCGATATGATGATCGAATAAATCACATCAGACAATAATCATGCAAACCCGCTGACGAAAGCCATTTCTCAGCAGTTTGAGCCAACCGTACATAGTTCAGGTGTAAGACACTCGAGTGACTGGCTATAGGCCAAGTGGGAGATTGTGGACAATATGACCCATAGCGTCACTATTTGTACAGATCATGGTGTTGTTGTATAAATTAACTATGTGACAAAGGAGATTGCACTCTTATCATTTATGATTAGATCACCTAGATGTATAAATGATAGGAGGTCCATATGATTTGTTCCTGGATTGAGAATGATATGAGACAGTATCAGTCTACGAAGGATAAATCATTAAATATCCCTAGTCAGAGTATTATCGAGATTGGACATCGATAAATACGTAAAAGACTAGTATTACACTTGTGCGCGTTGTGAGGGCACAACGACATAGTTCTCATATATTTGGGTATATGATACTCATGCAAGTGTAATAGGAGGTTGTGTTTTACTGATGGTACGGGAAACAGCTTCGCTCTGGATAGACCCCCTCGGAATTCCATTGGTAGTATGACTATGTGTCTATGGAAGTCTGAAATCAGGGTAGGTGTATTTGGTCTTAACCTGAGACTTGCACCGCTAATACTTGCGACAATCGATATACTTTGGTTTTGGTCGTCCAGGGCTTTAACCGGTTTCTGTGTATGCCTCTTCTAGGTATATCGAGAATCGTAGTGTGTTAGGTGTGATGTCAAGACGGAAGTATCACTCCAGTCATAGTGGAGATGATGGTCACGTAGGATACGGGACTGGTTCTCTTAAATGCTGGCAGCTATCGGGATATTATGACAAGGTCATTATATCCGATTATAGAGACTAGTTACCAGACATCCGACATGTGCTTTGTACGGGGCAGACACAATTCCAGCCCCAGGCCTAGCACGTGATCATCCGATACTGGATCGACATACACAATACCACGTATACTACGACTGATATAGATCGCTTATTCCTGTAACCATATTTCTGGAGAATTGGGCAGGCATGGCGCTTTGCTAGAAGCCAACATTGTCTTGTAAATTGGTACAAACGTAGTATTAGGTACTTACGTGTTCGGATAGTACGACGACCGAATTTATTGCCAACATATCCAGGGATCTCATGGGTCGCTTCCCGAAGATTCACCGATGACGTATGATTCGCACTTTTATTAATCTGGGATTAATTACGGAGATATTTTATCTGGGATAAAATATCATAGAAAGAGAGATAACGATTAATTTGGAATTAATCGATTAATTAATATATTCGATATATTAAACGAAATTGGATTTCGATGTGGAATTAAAATTAGATTTTAATTCGGGCGAACGAGTTAATTTAGAATTAATTCGTTAGCGGCGTGAATAGTGATTTCGCTAGGCATAATCATTTAATTACGTCGCAACGAAAAATTCGTTAATTTGGAATTATCGAACCCGAGCCCGGGATTATTTGCGAGCGCATTCGCATTTTGAATTCGAGTGCGGCACGCAAGTCAAATCAAGTGTCAAATCATTAGTCGCATCAAGCGTCAAATCACATGTCACTTTGAGTGATGTGACAAGTAGTCACTTGATTGATTGATGTTGGTGGTTGGAGGCATTTAATGCTTGACTTTTGAAAATTGTAAAATGGTATATGTTAATTGATTTTGGAAATTAATAAAACATTACACATTTTTCATTTCTCTCTCATGGTACACGGTTTTGGAGCCAAACCTTCTTCTCTCTCACGCCATTTTCTTCTCTGTTTTCTGCTTCTAAAAACCGTGAGTTCAAGGGAAGAAAATGATGATTTGTGGCAAATCATCAAGGTGCTAGCACACATAGGAGCCATACAAAGGTGATAGGGAACTCACTACATGAGCAATGAATGACCAAACAAAGCTTGGAGCTTCATGAATCAAGCCAAAACCGAAAATGGAGGACACCTTGACAGTGGACTGCCGTGAGCTTCACCAACAAGGGGATAAAAGTTTTGTTCTTCGTAGCATCCAATCCGTTCATTGTGAGTATGATTCTGCCATTCTCCTTTGTGTATTCACTAGTTTTTCATTGCTTGATAATGATTCTTGGACCTTAGAGAATCCAACACTTAAAACCTAAGCTATTAGTTTATGGAGTCAAATTATTACAAGTATCTAATGGATTGATTGTTTGATTGGGTGGTGACTTTAAACTTAGAACAAGTAAATAAAATTGCGCAAAAATAGATTAAAGAAAATCCAATATTAAGAAACTATCCAGGGTTGTGAATCCTTCCAATATCTTTTAAAGGATGAAGTGGTTATTTTATGTTTGTGTAATATATTGGTTTACTAACCTGGAACACGAAACTATGCAAAAGCCTCTGTCGATGGTCAACTGCACATACCCAATGTAACCCAATTAAACCATATGTCTATGTCAATCAAATTACCTGGATTCATTAAGATTAAGTTCCAATTATGGCTACCCCCGCCCGACAGGTATATGTCTATCCTGTAAGGAAATCTATTAAATGGTTATTTATCCTCAAGGAAGATCGTGGGCTATTAAGTCTAAGGCTGAAACCTAAAATTCCTTTGTGAAGTTTATTTTAAGTTTACCAGATCAATCTTATTAGTGGCCAGTTAACAAGACGCATTAAGCTTAAGACTTAATGAGTAAAACTTTATATTACCTAAACTATAAAATACCCCATTATAACCCAATGATATTGGAATTCATCACAACCCCAGATAACGGACTTAGTTACGATACATATCTAAGGCTAATAAAAGCTTAAATAAAATAAAAGAAATAAAGTAAATGCTGGAAATTAAAAATGTAAAAGTACAATAAAAGAAATTGATGGGGTTAAAGGATCCACTTTTAATATTTCAAAATTAGAAATCTCATTTATTGTCAATATTTACCGATTAATTATATTTAAACCGACCATATAGGCGGTGATATCATTTATCCAAAGTCCAACCAACCATATAGGCGATAACAAAATCATATAAACCGACCATATAGGCGGTAACAAGGTTAGCACATAAACCGACCATATAGACAGAAACTAAGTCCAATAATGTAAAACCAGCCATATAGGCGGTAAATAAGGTTGTCACCTAAACCGACCATGTAGGCGGAAACTAATTAATCTAAATTTTAATTAAAATAAGGGAGATTAATCTAATTTATTATATTAAAAGTCTTACTTTTTCACCCCAGCAGAATAAGATTACATGCTCATGCTTTAAATGAAAACACACAAAATTTTAGATAAAAAGAAAATACAAGAATACTTAAACTAATACACAAGACACTTTCTTTTAGGTTTACATGGAGAAATTCCTCCAAAGAAAACATGGAAAATTTTCAAAGTTAAGCTTGGTATTTATAGGAAAATTTAAGGCTTCCACCAATTTCTCCACCAATTGCTTCACCAATTGCTCCACCAAACATGGCACCAAACATGGCATCAAACATGGCACCAAATATGGCACCAAACATGGCACCAAACTTGTTTGGTGGAAGTTTGACAACTTTTATTTTTATATTTTATTTATTTTATTTTATATTTTGAAAATGAATATAGTAATTACACAAAATATACTGGATTGTTCATCAATTTCGGTCTTGCAAAATTTAGAATTCAAAAATATTTAAATCTTCAAAGTTGTAGATATATGTGTCTTATTTAATCTGCAACTTGAATCGGCTCAATCGGATATTGGATGAAAACGTTATGGCCAAAATACGAAACTTGCGCAAAATTGGAATTTAGGACTGCACTTCGTGACGCGTATAGTAAATTTCCATTTTCGCCATTTTTTTTGCTCCGAATTTCATCGGTTTAGCCCCGAGTTGATTCCATTAAGTCTCGATACTTATTTATTTATAAAATACATCAAATCGTTCATCAAATCAGAGAAACTAAACAAAATATTAGGTAAAATGGGCGGTAAATATTGATATATTTTCCGCTCATCACACCCCCAAACCTAACATTTTGCTAGTCCTCGAGCAAAACAGCAAAATAAAATGCAAAAAACAATTAAAATTAAACTAAGTCACTTTCGTAGGGATCACGGTTGCATTTAGCGTATGCAACAAGCCTTTAAACCCCTAGGTGTCCCTAGTGGACGAGTTGTAGTCTCGTGAGGGTTTACAGCGACGATTCCCACAAACGTTTGATAAAAGCAAAAAGATAGTGAAACTAATGCACACAAAAGTAAAAAGACAAGAGAAAAGTGAATAAAAAAGTTAGTGACTAAACAGGTGAAACTTCTTATCCAAGTCAATAATTATTTTGTTTCTTTCTAAATTACCGAATAAGTAAATTCTCCGATTATTTTTTACCATTCTCCATATACACAGCCAACAAAATATTAATCAACTCATTTTTCCCACAATAGTCACAAATGTAGTTGAAAAGAGAGTAATATTTTTGTCCTAAAGTTATATCAGAATTCACACCTTTTTTAAGCAATGGAATAATTTTTCTGATTTTTCTGATTTTTTTATTTATATACAATATCTTCCATCTATGTAGCGAGCTTTGGGTCAGTGACTCCCAAACCAGTTGGCTTTAGGGCACTAGGTGTTAAGACACCCCTACGGACTTAATTACTCAGACTTCAGATATATATATAATATATATATATATATATATATATATATAATATATATATATATATATATATTGGCAACATCTTCGATCCATGTAGCGAGCTTTGGGTCAGTGACTCCCAAACCAGTTGGCTTTAGGGCACTAGGTGTTAAGACACCCTTACAGACTTAATAACTCGGATCTCATACGTTTTTTTTCACATTTTTTTTCTTTTTTTCTTTTTTTTTAATCCCATTGCTTTTTTTAGATGCTTCCTCCAATTAAACTAGAGAACATAATATTACAAACTCGACAATTACTTCTCATGTCCGTATGTTACCATGCATGTTGATAATACCTGTCAACTGAGCATATGAAGATCCATTTTAGTCAATTTTATGGAGAATTCACAAATTAAATTATTCAAAAGGAAATAAACAAAAATTAACTTGTTCTGAAATAAGTTGAGATACGTCTCAGGAGTAGAAATTCCTTACACAGCTATCTCACACCAATTTCACCTGACTAATCAAATTAAAAACACAAAAACACTAAATTTTTTTTTGATTTTTTTTATAAAATTTTTCAATTTTTTTGTATTTTTCGAAAAAAAATTGGAATAAAAATAAAAAAACATCATACAAAATAAAAACAAAATACTTGTCAATTAATTCCATCCCCCAAACCTAAATGAGACATTGTCCCCAATGTCTTAAACAGTAGAAGAATAGTTTAGAAGATAGTATCTGGTTAGCTGAAATTCTACATCTAAATGAAAAGTTAAAAGTTAAGATCCAGATTAATCTGACGCCTCTTACCATGATCGTTCTCGGACCAATTTATCTTTGAAATGATAGGGTCAATTTGTGGTTCAAAGGCTAATATTTGGTCAATTAAATCTGGGGCAGTTCTGGCAATGAAGAGGAGTTCTTTTACAGGTTTTGACACAAACCCATCTTCCGGGCATCATCAAAAAACACACAAAGAAAATCATAAAATCCATTAATGTTGTACAGTCCAAGCGATTTCTGGTGTATGTTCAGGTTTGCCCAAGATAACACTGTAAAGATTTCCTCCATTTTGCCCAAGCCACCTAGCAAAGCAATAAAAGCATCAGCACGGTTAACCATTTCTATCAGTCGTTCAGACATACCTGGCACGATTAGTTCCTCTCCGTTTGATGGTCCAATAAGATTTGCCTCCGCCAAAGGTTTTAGGATGATTCCCAAGACTTGACTGCCTTCTTCCTGTACAACTTTTGAAATGATCCCCATTCGTCCAAGATTGCCACCGCCATATCCTAAGTGCATATTCCTTGCAGCTAAGACTCGACCAAATTCCAATGCTGCTGCTACGTATTGTGGTTTTGCACCAACACTAGTACCGCAAAACACACAGATGTTTTCAACTCGTCTTCTTGATGTGGCTTCCATGTTTTACTCTGGATGTCTTCAAAAGTGCAATGATGAGTTGAATTTATAATACCTGAAAAAGGTGAGTAAAAATAATAGCACCAGTACCTGCCAAATGACAATTATTAGTTAAACAGTAAAATAAATCGTGATAGTCAAAAAGATCTGGATCCTGTCGGAGAAAATAACAAAACAAATCACTATTATTAGGAAAACACAAAGAGATATAATATTTACAATAATATACGGCTTTATTGACGTCTATGCGTCAGGGACAAGCTTCCCATCCAATTTTCTTATAAATTGGCAAACAGGGTCTTTTGAGTCAGATTCCCGAGATTTAACTATTGTCTTTCTTTTTGGAATTGTGTATATAACATACGAATTTCGTGATACACATATCCACTGGGATGCGTCTCAAGAGTTTTAGATATGTCATCCAAAGACTCATTACTCAAGCCATCCCTAATGAAATTAATCTTATCTTCACGGTTATCAGACATCATTCCTAAAGAACGACAATGAGTACCACAAAACATACGAGCAAATTTATAACAAACACACATTCTTTTAGCTCTTCTCTTTTTAGCATATGTGCTTCTTCCTAAACCAGGCAGATGTACAATAAAAGAGTCAGAAAACTCACATGCCAATCGGATATGTACTTCAATAATCCAACGAATGTCAGTAGGAATACCTTTGATCATCAGTAGTCTCATTCGTTCCAAGCGAGCTTTGTAAACTTTCATCATAGATTTTTTAGGGAGAGAAGAAAATTGCTTGTGAAGATTTACGAGAGCTTCTTCCATCCTGAAATGACTTAACCTGCGAAAACTAAACACACCAAATGAAATCACACCAAATCACAATATATACACAAATTGCATGGGTTGCCTCCCAGCTAGCACTAAGTTTAACGCCGTCAGCTAGACGTGACTGCCCGAACCTTATGCTGGATCTGAAAGTGTGACATTTTCTTTTTGTCCTCAATTGATTCTCCCCAATAGTGCTTGACACACTGACTATTAACCTTGAATATTTCATTGGTTTTGAGATCCAGTAATTCAACAGCTCCATATGGTAAAACCTGAGTGATCACAAATGGACCTAACCACCTTGATTTCAACTTTCCAGGGAAAAGTTTCAACCTTGAGTTGTACAACAACACCTGCTGCCTTGGTTCCAACTGTATGTGCACTATTTTTCGGTCATGCCATTTCTTGGTCTTTTCCTTGTATAATCTGGCATTCTCATAAGCCTGTAGGCGAAATTCCTCCAATTCATTGAGTTGGTGAAGTATTTTCTCTCCTACAGCTTGTGGATCAAGATTCAACTTTTTCAGTACCCAGTACGCCTTGTGTTCAAGCTCAACTGGCAAATGGCATGCTTTCCCAAACACCATTCGATATGGGGACATACCAATGGGTGTCTTATAAGATTTCTGGTAGGCCCATAATGTATCATCTAGTTTTATAAACCAGTCTCTCCTTGTTGATCTAACAGTTCTTTCCAAGATTCTTTTAATTTCCCTGTTTGAAACTTCAACCTGTCCATTTGACTGCGGATGGTAGGCAGTGGAAACCTTATGAGTAACTCCATATTTGGATAGGAGTGCATCGAAATATCTGTTGTAAAAGTGTGTACCATCATCGCTGATAATTGCATGAGGTGTTCCGAAGCGAGTGAAAATATTCATTTTAATGAACTTGATCACCACCTTTGAATCATTTGATGGCAGTGCAATTGCTTCAACCCATTTGGAGACGTAGTCTACTACAACCAGTATGTACAGGTTTCCGAATGATTGAATAAATGGTCCCATAAAATCAATACCCCACACATCGAATATCTCCACTTCCAGAATATTTTGCAAAGGTCCTTCATTTCTCCTTGAAATATTCCTCGTTCTTTGCCACATGTCACATTGAAGAGCAAAAAGATAAGCATCTTTAAAAAGAATTAGCGAGAACAAACCTGATTGAAGGACTTTGGCTGCAGTTTTATTCCCGCTAAAGTGTCCGCCATATGGTGATGAATGACAATGTTGCAGAACACTGTTGACCTCCTCATGTGGAACACAACGCCTCAGTAATTTATTAGCACAGCGTTTGAACAGATATGGCTCATCCCAAATATAGTGCTTGACTTCTTTGAAGAACTTCTTCCGTTTCTGAGTTGTCCATTCCAACGGCCATTTTCCTGACACTATGTAGTTGACATAGTCAACATACCAAGGGATTTCCTGCTGTTTTATGGCAAGCAGCTGTTCATCTGGAAAAGTTTCTTTGATTGTCAATTCTTTGCCAACTGTTTCTCCATTCTCGAGCCTCAATAAATGATATGCCAGTTGATTTTTTGTCTCTTTCCTATCTCGAATCTCCACATCGAATTCTTGGAGAATAAGTATCCAACGGATCAATCTAGGTTTGGCATCTTTCTTCGCGATCAGATATTTGATTGTTGAATGATCTGTGTAGACCACCACTTTGGAACCCAGCAGATAAGAGCGGAATTTGTCAAAAGCAAACACAACTGTAAGCAACTTTTTTGCAGTGGTTGTATAGTTGAGTTGAGCTTCATTCAGAGTTCTACTGGAGTAATAAATGGTGTGGAAAACTTTTGCTTTGCGTTGTCCTAAAACTGCACCTACAGTAAAATCACTAGCATCGCACATTACCTCAAATGGAAGGGTCCAGTCTGGTGCTAAAATGATATGAGCAGAAACCAGCTTATGTTTTAGGATCTCAAAAGATTCCTGGCATTCTTTAGTGAAGTTGAAAGGCACATCCATCTCCAGAAGATTGCACAGAGGTTTAGCAATCTTGGAAAAGTCTTTGATAAATCTCCTGTAAAAGCCTGCATGTCCAAGAAAACTCTGAATCCCTTTGACATATGTTAGTGGAGGTAGTTTTTCAATTGTCTCGATCTTTACTTTGTCTACCTCGATCCCTTTTTGAGAGATCTGATGTCCAAGAACAATGCCTTTCTGCACCATGAAGTGGCATTTCTCCCAGTTGAGTACCAGGTTGGTATCTTCATATCTTTGTAACACATGTTCCAGATTTTGCAAGCAGTGGTCAAAATAGTCTCTGAACACAGAAAAATCATCCATGAAAACCTCCATACCATATTCCAGCATATCTGAGAAGATGGCCATCATGCAACGTTGAAATGTGGCAGGGGCATATATAGTCCAAATGGCATCCTGCGGAAAGCAAAAGTACCATACAGACATGTAAATGTGGTTTTCTCCTGATCTTCTGGGGCGATGGCAATCTGATTGTATCCTAAATATCCATCCAGAAAGTAATAGAACTCATGTCCCGCCAGTCTGTCTAGCATCTAATTAATGAATGGCAGCAGAAAATGGTCTTTCCTCGTTGCTTTGTTCAGCTTCCGGTAGTCCATGCATACTCTCCATCCAGCAATTGTTCTTGTTGGAATCAGCTTGTTCTTTTCATTAGTGACTACAGTAATTCCTCATTTCTTCGGAACACACTACATAGGACTCACCCAGCTGCTGTCTGAGAAGGGTAAATGATGCCAGCATCCAACCATTTGATAATTTCTTTCTTCACGACTTCCTTCATGATTGGATTAAGTCTCTGTTGATGCTCCACTGTGGGTTTGTACTCATCCTTCATCATAATCTTATGCATATAAAATGATGGACTAATGCCTCGAATATCTGCTATAGTCCAGCCAATGGCTCTCTTGTGTCTCGTAACACTCTCAGCAACTTTTCTTACTGCTCCAATGTTAGCGTAGAAGAAATAATCACAGGCAATTCAGAAGAGTTTCCAAGAAATGCATACCTGAGATGGCTCGGAAGTAACTTCAGCAGCTACAGTTGTGGTGGTTCTTCAATTGAAGGCTTGATTCGATCTTTCTTTGGGAGTTCCAGACTTTCAACTGGTGGTGTTGATTTGAAATGAAATGGCTTGTCAAGATAGTTGATACATTCCAGAATTTCAGCATCTGGCTCGCTGTCAGTCATGTTGGTGATGCAAGCTTCAAGTTTGTCTGTGGAAATTATATCAGTATCTTGGATGATACTATCAACAACATCAATTCAGAAAAAAATTTCCTCATTTTCATCACTCGAAAATTTCATGGCTTTGAAAACATTGAAGGTAACTTCTTGGTCTTGAACTTTCATGGTTAATTCTCATTTTTGTACATCAATAACAGTTCGACCTGTAGCCAAGAATGGTCTCCCAAGAATGATAGGTACATCTTTGTCTTCTTCCATGTCAATGATGATGGAATTTGTTGGCAGAATGAGTTTGTCAACTTTGATAAGCACATCTTCAATGACTCCTCTCGGAAATGCGAGCGTTCGATCAGCAAGTTGCAGAGAGACTGAGGTGGGCATTGCTTCTCCAATTTGCAGTTTCCTATAACTATAAAAAGGCATGAAATTAACACTTACACCTAAGTCACATAAAGTTTTACCGATATAATGTTCTCGATGGTGCATGGGACAGTAAAACTACAAGGATCAATCAACTTCGGGCGAAGCTTTCTCTGAATGATGGCGCTGCATTGCTTTCGATAATGCTACTTTCACATAATCTCCCAATCTCCATTTTCGTGAAAGAATGTCTTTCATAAATTTGACATAGCTGGGCATTTGTTCCAAAGCTTCTGCAAATGGAATATTGATGTGCAGCTTTTTGAACACCTCCAAGAATCGAGAAAACTACTTGTCCAATTTATTTTTCTGAAGACGATGAGGAAAAGGTAGAGGTAGAGTGATTTGATCTTTTTCTTTTTCCTTTGCTTCTTTTTCCTTTGCTTTTTTTCCTCTGCTTCCTTTTCCTCCATCTGTGGAACTACATCTTTTGGAACTTCTTCAATGGTTGCCTTGATTCCAACATCTTTGTTGATTTCAGTATCACTTTTCAAGGTTATGGCTTGACATTGCTCCTTCCCTCGGTTCCTTGGATTTGGCTCTGTGTTGCTGGGAAGATTTCCTAGCGGTCTGTAACTCTGGGCATTGGCTAGTTGTCCAATATGATTTCCCAGTGCTTTGATGGAAGCTGATTGTCTCTGAAAGATAGCATCATATTTTTTTAACTGAGCCAGCACTTCTACTTTCCTGGTTCACTTGCATGCTCCTGGCCTTTGTTCTGTTGTTGTTGGAATCTGAGTAGTGGATAGTTCTTTGGCCCTGAATTGTTGGTCCATGAGAAATTGGGATGATTCCTCCACCCTGGGTTGTAGGTGTTGGAATATGAGTTATTCCCCTGTCTGTCGATGTTACTGACATAGTTCACCGTCTCATCATGTTGGTTTACCTGTCTCAAGCTTCGTAAAGGGATTCTGAATCTTGTTGCACAAAGGATGTGATGTCATTCCTCAATTTTGCTGTTCTAGCTGGTCGAAAGTATTTTGCAATGAATTTGGTGGCTAGAGTGTTCCAAGTTGTGATGGAACCTGCTGGCAGTGAATGTAGCCAAGCTTTAGCTCTATCCTTCAAGGAATATGGGAAAACTCACAGTCTCATTGTCTTCTGATGCTCGGTTGTAATTGAAAGTGCCGCAAACTTCCAAGAAGTTGCTGATGTGGGCATTAGGATCTTCAGTTGCATTTCCTCCAAACTGAACTGATTGTTGTATCATCTGAATGAAAGTTTTGATGTCACATGCATTTGCTGGTAAGGGAGGAAATACAATACTGGAAATGAGGCCATCAACCACAGGATGGTTCTGTCTCGAATGGGAATTGGTGGTGCAACCTCCAAATGTTCATGTTTCATATTAACGATTGCTTCTTGGCCTTCTCGCCTTTCCTTCTCAACTGTCTGATGGTTCTTTCAATCTTTGGGTCAAACGGTCGGAGTTCAAAGCTTCTGGTTCGTCTCATGTAGTGTCTGAGAAACTGAAACACAAGAAAACATAAATAATAAGTGAAAAAAAATAGATACAAGCAACGTATCTAACCTCAAAACTAATAGTGAAAAAATAAATAAGTCCCCGGCAACGGCGTCAAAAACTTGACCGGTGCGTAATCACACGCGTATAACACAAGCGCACGTATCGTTCAAGTAGTATAAAAAGTATCAATCCCACATGACTTAAAACCTAAGCTATTAGTTTATGAAGCCAAATTATTACAAGTATCTAATGGATTTATTGTTTGATTTGGTGGTGACTTTAAACTTAGAACAAGTAAATAAAATTGCGCAAAAATAGATTAAAGAAAATTCAATATTAAGAAACTATCAGGGTTGTGAATCCTTCCAATATCTTTTAAAAGATGAAGTGGTTATTTTATATTTGTGTAATATATTGGTTTACTAACTTGGAACATGAAACTATGCAAAAGCCTTTGTCGATAGTCAACTGCACATACCCAGTATAACCCAATTAAACCACATGTATATGTCAATCAAATTACCTGGATTCATTAAGATTAAGTTCCAATTGTTGCTACCCCCGCCCAACAGGTATATGTCTATCATGTAAGGAAATCTATTAAAGGGTTATCTATCCTCAAGGAAGATCGTGGGCTATTAAGACTAAGGCTGAAACCTAAAATTCCTTTGTCAAGTTTATTTTAAGTTTACCAGATCAATCTTATTAGTGGTCAGGTAACAAGACGCATTAAGCTTAAGACTTAATAAGTAAACCCTTATATTACCCAAACTATAAAATACCCCCTTATAACCCGATGATATTGGAATTCATCACAACCCCAGATAACGGACTTAGTTAAGATACATATTTAAGGCTAATAAAAACTTAAATAAAATAATAGACATAAAGTAAATGCTGGAAATTAAAAATGTAAAAGTACAATAAAAGAAATTGATGGGGTTAGAGGATCCACTTTTAATATTTCAAAATTAAAAATCTCTCTTATTGTCAATATTTACCTATTAATTATATTTAAACCGACCATATAGGCGGTGATATCATTTGTCCAAATTCCAACCGACCATATAGGCGGTAAAAAAAATCATATAAACCGACCATATAGGCGGTAAGAAGGTTAGCACATAAACCGACCATATAGACAGAAACTAAGTCCAATAATGTAAAACCAGCCATATAGGTGGTAAATAAGGTTGTCACATAAACCGGCCATATAGGCGGAAACTTATTAATCTAAATTTTAATTAAAATAAGGGAGATTAATCTAATTTATTATATTAAAAGTCTTACCTTTTCACCCCAGCAGAATAAGATTACATGATCATGCTGTAAATGAAAACACACAAAATTTTATTAATAGATAAAAAGAAAATACAAGAAAACTTAAACTAATACACAAGACACTTTCCTTTAGGTTTACATGGAGAAATCCTCAAAGAAAACATGGAAAATTTACAAAGTTAAGCTTGGTATTTATAGGAAAATCTAAAGGCTTCCACCAATTTCTCCACCAATTGCTCCACTAAACATGGCACCAAACATGGCATCAAACATGGAACCAAACATGGCACCAAACATGGCACCAAACTTGTTTGGTGGAAGTTTGATAATTTTTATTTTTATATTTTATTTATTTTATTTTATATTTTGAAAATGACTATAGTAATTACACAAAATATACTGGATTGTTCATCAATTTCGGTCTTACAGACTTCAGAATTCAGAATTCGAAAATATTTAAATCTTCAAAGTTGTAGATATATGTATCTTCTTTAATTTGCAACCTGAATCGGCTCGGTTGGATATCGGATGAAAAGGTTATGGCTAAAATACGAAACTTGCGCAAAACTGAAATTTAGGACTGCACTTCGTGACGCGTATAGTAAATTTTCGTTTTCACCGCTCCGAATTTCATCGTTTTATCCCTGAGTTGATTCCATTAAGTCCCGATACTTTATTTATCTACAAAACGTTCATCAAACCCGAGAAACTAAAGAAAATATTTGGTAAAAGGGGCGGTAAATATTGATATATTTTCCGCTCATCACTCATACATCTAAACTGATGGTCTTGAGGCATTATGTCTCGTCATCCCCCAAGCCACTGAACTGGAGCCGGGGGTACGGATCTATGCTACCCACCTGACTCTGACTCTGAGTCTGGGTCTAGGGGCGTTACGTCTCACCGTCTCCCTAGCCCGGAATCTGGGATCTAGGGGCATCTGTCATCCCTAGTCCTGAACTACGTGTGCACACATTCTGAATCAATCAATTCCAGTATATGTACCAAGTTACAACTGAGGTGGGTTTTTCCCTCATGCCTCCGAAAATCAAAGAAATCATGATTTTAATCAATCTTTCTAAAACATTTCTCACAACATACTTATTCATAAAACATCTGTAAATAAGCTTGGCTAACACCCTATGTGCTGAAAAGTAAGTCTTAAATAAAAAATAATTAAGTAGAAATCTATTTGAGAAAAGGTTCCACTCACAAATTTGGAACTTGCTTGTGACGCATTGCGATGGTTGCGGAACCATATCTCTTGGTGATAATCTAGAATTAGCAAAATTCATTAGTACCAAGGTTGCGAATTATATCCTTGTTTAACAATATTTATTCGCTATGTTACTGAAATTTTAGGGTGGTCTAATAATTTTTACTACGCTGGTTCGAGGATCTCACAAGCTACTTCACGAAACTCCATATTCTGTCCTCTTTCCAGAATACTCGCTTATATGTCAATTTTATGTCGGCTTTTAGATCATGATTTCGATTCCTAGAACTCAAGTTATAAATTTTTCTTTATGCTCTGTTCTGTTAACACATAACTAGTGGACTACTACAGTACGGCCAAGTTTAAAAATTCAATGTGACTCCGTATTAAGTCTAAAAATTCTGATTTTTGGATATAATATTCCGATCATGTCTAGTTCACTCATAATTTTACGGTTCGTCAATTTGATGTCTAAAACTGTTCACTGCCTAAATCGTGAATTATGCCTCCCTTCTGATTTTACTCAGTTAGCCATATTCTCCTGACTTCCTAATATATGTTACTTCGTATTAAATTTGTCCGAATAATTATTTTGACTCATTGGGACATTTCATCAAACATTTGATGTACGAAATGCTAAAACTTCATCATTTTAAAGGTTTTACTTTCTTAACCATTCCCAACACATCCTATCAATATTTTTTCCATCTTATTCACTCTCTAATCATTCAAATCAGCCCCAAATAACTAAAACTCAGCCCCTTCTAAATTGGGGAAACTTGGATAGTTTGATAAATAAGCCTAATACATGTTTATATCTACATGAAAATACATGATTACATATGTTATCAACTTGTCTCAAGCTCTAATACTCAAAGTTGGAACTAGGGTTCATGAGTAACGATTTATGGCTTTTATTATTCAAGCTCAAAACTGAAATTGGAAGAGAGAATGAGGATTAGAACTTACTTTGTGTGCTTTGGAGCTTGGAAATCATCACCCTTTCATCCAAATTCCCATGAGAATGAAGAAAAATAATTGGAAGGCTTTCTTGAACCCATGCCCACGTTTTTGGCTTGAGAAAGATGAGTGAATAGTACATTATTTACAGGCAAAGAGCTGATTTTTTTTTTTGTTTGGCATGAGTGGGTAGGATAGTGCCACATCACCCAATTCTATATCACCCTCGAAATTTACTATAGCAACCATGGTAATCGTGATTTTTGACTTACTTCTGATTCGAATTTGGAAAAATATCCAACGCGAAACTTATAGGTATCGGTCTTAGATTTCCAGCGATTTTAAATCATAAAAATCGGAGATAGTATGAAAACGTTATGGCCCAAATACTAAGGGTTGTTCGGAGTGAAACATCGAACAAATTTCATATCGAAACTGCAAGGAATTGCCAAATGTCCAAAAAGTCATTTCGTGAGCACATACATGCCTGAACATGATTCATATCACGTATTATGCCACCATGACTTAGTAGTCGTCGAGATTATCAGTGTTATTGGGAGTGATTGGGTTATATCACGAACACATGAAGATTTTGAAAGACATGATAGGGGATCGCCAAACTAAAGATATACTTGTGTTTAGTGATTTCAGTATTTTATTATGCAGTTGACATATCCATGGCTGTGATAACTTGGATAGGCTCATCAATCATTCCACCATGAGTTTTAGCAGTATGAAGCGGATCATTATTTTGAGAATGTATTCTTGAATTGAAGATTCATCTTTCATCTTTGCAGTTATGATAACAGAGACAAACTTTGTGACGTTACTGTTTTGAAGGTTGATCAAATATCCCTTGCAATGACTCTAGTATTTAAGTAGTTGAAGCCATTAGTTCGTGCTTAGTAATAAGCACTTCAAACATTTCTAATAATAAGTAGCAGTGGGTTTTTTTGTATTTTGAAACCCATTTTTTATGAACATCATGAATAACCTGAGTAACATTTCTCGGTGGCTGTGTAGGAAATTCCTTATAAATAATCTTAATTATTCAATTTATTTATCGAAAATTTAATTAGACTATCCAATTATTTCTTATAGTGATTATGAACTAATTAGTGGAATTGGAATTAATGATTAAACTATTTAATCAAAAATATAATATTATTAACTTTAAGATTATTTTACTAAAAACTCAAAGTTGCACTCTCATCATTGCAGATGAACTATGTTATATTTGTTGACGGCTGATTTTGGTCTCAGGGCAATATGAGAATATTACTCCCGAGACAATCCTCCCTCAATAGTGAATTTGTTTGGTATGGGGGACCAAAAGCAAACTTAGCAAAAAGACAAATAATACGCCAATCGACAAGGAGATTTAACGTGGTTCGGCGGATCTTGGTCCGACCTACGTCCACGGGCACAAAAAGGATGATACTTTTATTACTGAGATATGCTTCTCCGATATCTCTTGTGTTTACACGTCTGATCGTAATGATCTGATCTTGACTCTCCCATTGATTCTGATCTCAACTCCCAACTTTCAACTTGTTCCCCTTATGCACACTCTACCCTTCTATTTATAATAGTGTAGAAATCAGATTCCTTCTCCTACAAGAATTTCCTAGTTGAAACAATTCATTTTCCCATAAGGATTCCTAGTCAAAACCATTCCTTTTTCCCATAAGGATTCCTAATCAAAACTACATTTACTTATCATACCCTATTAGAATAGATAGGATAACTTATCTCCTTACCCCATAAGAATATGATAACTTATCCCCTTATCCCATAAGAATAGGATAATTTATCTCTGGAGCATATCTCGATATCTGGTTGGTCTTCATGAGGTCGGTCATAATAGTCATTTGAACTGAGAATGTTGTTGTCGATATGATAATGCCCGGTCATCCGATTTTAAGTGGTTGGGTTACCGATCATGAAGTGCTCGGTCTCTACCTGTTGTGGTCGGGTCGGCATTAAACAAGAGAGTTCCCCTTTTACCCCTGCCGTACTGCTTAAATATCATAGTGCTTAAAAAACACTATCAACATCTATCCCCTAGTTCTCGGTAACAATGAGTTTGCGAGTTGATGCCGGGAACTATAAAAAAAAGTTGGTGTGCTGATGATTCCGTCGGTGGTCACTCCAGGAACCGCAGAGAAAAATGCATTGCTGCTGCAAATCTGGTCCTTCCCGCCACCTTCATGTGCTCAGTCAACGAGGATCCCGATATCTACCCATGGAGAAAATGATTTGCCCTTATGCTGATGACGATCGACTCGGTGGGACGTAACCCGACCCCGAGTTGAGAAGAATATTTGGTTCTGGGGGAATGTCACCTCCCCAGACCAATAAAGGGCCGACCATGGGGGAGATGCTCCGATCCCATGCCGATGATAAGTCTCACGGTGGGATGTATTCCGACCCCGAGCTGAAGAAAGACTTGGCTCTAGGGGAATATTACATCCCCAGTCCAAAGAAGCCGACTCGGTGGGACGTAACCCGACCCCGAGCTAAAAGAAAGCCTTGGCTCTGGGGGAATGTAACATCCCCAGTACAATAGAAGCCGACTCGTTGGGACGTAACCCGACCCCGAGCTAAAAGAAAGACTTGGCTATGGGGGAATATTACATCCCCAGTCCAAAAGCCGACTCGGTGGGACGTAACCCGACCCCGAGCTAAAAGAAAGACTTGGCTCTGGGGGAATGTTACATCCCCAGTCCAAAGAAGCAGACTCGGTGGGACGTAACCCGACCCCGAGCTGAATAAAGACTTGGCTCTAGGGGAATATTACATCCCCAGTCCAAAAAAAGCCGACTCGTGGGACGTAACCCAACCCCGAGCTGAATAAAGACTTGGCTCTGGGGGAATGTTACATCCCCAGTCCAAAGAAGCCAACTCGGTGGGACGTATCCCGACCCCGAGCTGAAGAAAGACTTGGCTCTGGGGGAATATTACATCCCCAGTCCAAAGAAGCCGACTGGGGACGTAACCCGACCCCGAGCTAAAAGAAAGCCTTGGCTCTGGGGGAATGTAACATCCCCAGTCCAATAGAAGCTGACTCGTTGGGACGTAACCCGACCCCGAGCTAAAAGAAAGACTTGGCTATGGGGGAATGTTACATCCCCACTCCAAAGAAGCCGACTCGTTGGGACGTAACCCGACCCTGAGCTAAAAGCTAAAAGAAAGACTTGGCTATGGGGGAATGTTACATCCACAGTCCAAAGAAGCCGACTCGGTGGGACGTAACCCGACCCCGAGCTAAAAGAAAGACTTGGCTCTGGGGGAATGTTACATCCCCAGTCCAAAGAAGCCGACTCGGTGGGACATAACCCGACCCCGAGTTGAATAAACTATAAGGCCTCGACGGAACAAAATCCAAGCCCCGAGCCGAATAACCAAGCGGCCTCGGCGGAATGAAATCCAGCCCGGCCCGAAATAAAACAAGTGGCCTCGGCGGACCGAAAGTCCAACCCTAGCCGAATAAACAAGTGGCATCGGCGGAAC
>SKCR01014524.1:0-35656 GCA_019454045.1 Zanthoxylum bungeanum
TGTCTCGGATCTCCACGTCAAATTCTTGCAGTAGAAGTATCCAACAGATCAATCTAGGTTTGGCATCTTTTTTCACGATCAGGTATTTAATTGCTGAATGATTCGTGTAGACCATCACTTTGGGACCCAAAAAATAAGTGCAGAATTTGTCAAAAGTAAACATAACTGCAAGCAACTCATTTTCAGTGGTTGTGTAGTTGAGTTGAGCTTCATTCAGAGTTCTGCTTGGCGTAGTAAATGGTGTGGAAAATTTTTGCTTTGCGTTGTGCCAAAACTGCACCTACAGCAAAATCACTAGCATCGTAAATCACTTCAAATGGAAGGATCTGGTCCGGTGCTACTATGATGGGGGCAGAGACCAGCTTCTGTTTCAAGATTTCAAAAGCTTCGTGGCATTCTTTGGTGAAGTTGAAATGCACATCTTTCTCCAGAAGATTACACAGAGGTTTAGCAATCTTTGAGAAGTCTTTGATAAATCTCTTGTAATAGCCTGCATGTCCCAGAAAACTCTGAATCCCTTTAAAAGATGTTGGTGGAGGTAATTTTTCAATTTTCTCGATCTTTGCTTTGTCTACCTCGATTCCCTTTTGTGAGATCTAATGTCCCAAGACGATGCCTTCCTGCACCATGAAGTGTAATTTCTCATAGTTGAGTACCAGGTTGGTATCTTCACATCTTTGTAACACATTTTCTAGATTTTGCAAGCAGTGGTCGAATGAGTCTCCAAACACAAAAAAATCATCCATGAAAACCTTCATACTTTGCTCCAGCATGTCTGAGATGATGGACATCATGCAACGTTAAAATGTGTTGGCGACTTGGTCGCATAAATGGATTTTGATGATGCAACGAGAGTGAAGACTTCGACATACAAACACGAAGCAATACAAAAAGTGTCGAAGCATATGAGGTGAAGAGCGAGAATGTGAAGACTTGCGGAAAATTGAAGAATATATTGCGAAGTCTTAGCTTAGGATTTAAATTGTAATGTGAATTGTAATATTCAAGTGCCTAAGCTCATAGGGATCATGCACATTCACTTAGATGCATTAGGATCATGAAAAATGCTTTAAAACCTTCACATCTGCATTTTAGTACTAAGGCAAGCTCACTGGAACCGGCATAGACCTTACCGGTCCCCTTACCGGTCATTAAACCGGTGTTCCTAGGGTCTGCACACTTACTAGAACCGGCATACTCCAAACCGGTATCCATACCGATCCCATACCGGTCAGCCCAACGGCTAGTTCCTTCACTGGAACCGGCATGACATAAACCGGTCTACATACCGGTGACCATACCGGTTTCCATACCGGTCTAACGACTAGTTTCTTAATGGTAATATATCCGTTGAGACCGGCATGCCGGTACCATATCGGTCTCCATACCGGTCTCAGCAGTGAACTGCAGGGACATTTTCATTTTCTATATAAATGAGTCCCAAATTCGTTTTTGCCATCTTCTTGAACCTTCATATCATTTCTTAGAAAGCAAAAACAAGAGTGTCTTAAATCTTCAAATACTTAAACACTCATACAAGCTCACACACATCTTCATTACATTTAGTGAGCTTAGAACACTTGGGTTTGCAACTCACACAATCTTCTTATTATTTGTGAGTGCCCAAGTGTGTTTTAAATCTTCCAAAACAAAAACACTTGTGGTTTGTGAAATCCCATTTGGTTGGGTAAGTTGTAAAGGTTGTGAGTGCACCTACGAACAAAACTCAAAGTTGTAAAAGGTTCGGAGTGCGCCTTTGCGGAAAACTCTTGGTTACGAGTGAACCACGGAAACTCGATTTTAGTGGAAATCTTCAAGCGAGGCTTGGGGGAGTGGACGTAGGCTCGTTTGGCCGAACCACTATAAATCGCGGTGTCGTATTTATCTTTCCCTATACTTTTACTATTTGCAAGTTTATTTATGCTTATATATATTGAATAGAAAACTTGCATATAGGCTTTTAATTGGAATAGAGAAAATTGCCTTAAGTCTCAATTTGGTAATAAGAGCTAAAATCGGCAAAGATTTTATAATTCCGCATTTGTAGCAATAACCCAATTCACCCCCCTCTTGGGTATAGAGATTCTTTGTCGCTATTGCTTGTAGGAACTTTCAAAATGTAGCAAGAGCATTACGTAGTCCAAATGGAATCTTACGGAAAGCAAAAGTACCATACGGACATGTAAATGTGGTTTTCTCCTGATCTTCTGGGGCTATGGCAATCTATTTGTACCCCGAATATCCGTCCAGAAAGCAATAGAATTCATGTCCCGCCAATCTGTCTAGCCTCTGGTCAATGAATGGCAATAGAAAATGATCTTTCCTTGTTGCTTTGTTCAGCTATCGGTAGTCCATACATACTCTCCATCCACTCACTGTTCTTGTTGGAATCCACTCGTTCTTTTCATTTGTGACTACAATTATTCCTCTTTTCTTTGGCACACATTGCATAGAACTCACCCAAGTGCTGTCAGAGATGGGGTAGATGATGCCATCATCCAACCATTTGATAATTTCTTTCTTCACGACCTCCTTCATGATTGGATTCAGTCTCCGTTGATGCTCCACTGTGGGTTTATACTCGTCATTCATCAGAATATTGTGCATGCAAAATGATGGACTAATTCCACGAATGTCTGCTATAGTCCAACCAATGGCCTTCTTGTGTTCTCGTAACACTCTAAGCAACTTTTCTTCCTGATCTAATGTTAGCGAAGAATAAATAATCACAGGTATTTTAGAATAATTTCCTAAGAATGCATAGCTAGGATGGCTCGGAAGTAACTTTAGCTCCAGTTGCGGTGGTTCTTCAATCGAAGGCTTGATTCACTATTTCTTCGGTAGTTCCATACATTCCACTTGTGGAGTCGATTTGAAGCGAAATGGTTTGTCAAGATAGTTGATACATTCCAAAATTTCATCATCTAGCTCGCTGTCAATCATATTGGTGATGCAAGCTTCAAGTTTATCCGTGGGAATTGTATCAGTATCCTGGATGATACTATCAATAACATCAATTCTGAAACATTCTTCTTCATTTTCATCACTCAGGAATTTCATGGCTTTGAAAACATTGAAGGTAACTTCTTGGTCCTGAACTTTTATGGTTAGTTCTCTTTTTTGTACATCAATAACAGTTCGACTTGTAGCCAAGAATGGTCTTCCAAGGATGATAGACACATCTTTGTCTTCCTCCATGTCAAGGATAATGAAATCTGCTGGGAGAGTGAGTTTGTCAAATTTAACCAACACATCTTCAACTACACCTCTCAGAAATACGAGCGTTCTATCAGCAACTTGCAAAGAGACTAGGTGGGCATTGCTTCTCCAATCTGCAGTTTCCTGTAAATCGAAAAAGGCATCAAATTAACACTTGCACCTAAATCACATAAAGCTTTACCGATGTAATGTTCTCCAATAGTGCAAGGGACAGTGAAACTGCCATGATCTTTCAACTTTGGGGGAAGTTTCCTCTGAATGATGGTGCTGCATTCTTCTGTCAATGCTACTGTCTCGTAATCTCCCAATTGCCATTTTCATGAGAGAATGTCTTTCATGAATTTGACATAGATGGGCATTTCTTCCAACGCTTCTCCAAATGGGATGTTGATATGCAGATTTTTGAATACCTCCAAGAATCGAGCAAACTGTTTGTCTAGTTTGGTTTTCTGAAGACGCTGTGGAAAAGGTGGAGGTGAAGTGATTCTTTCTTGATCTTTTTCCTTTGCTTCTTTTTCCTCCATCTGTGGAACTGCATCTTTTGAACTTTCAATGGATACCTTGATTCCAACATCTTTGTTAATTTCAGTACCACTTTTCAAGGTGATGGCTTGACATTTCTCCTTCCCTCGGTTCTTGGATTTGGTTCTGTGTTACTGGGAAGATTACCTGGCGGTCTGTAACTCTGAGCATTGGCCAGTTGTCCAATTTGACTCTCCAGTGTTTTCATAGAAGCTGTTTGACTTTGAATCATAGAATCATATTTGGTTTCTTGATTTTGAACCCTAGCTGCTAAAGCGTTGTATTTTGCTTCTTGCTTTTTCAACTAGGCAAGAACTTCTGCTATTCCTAGTTCCTTTTCATACTCCTAGCTCTTATTTTGCTGTTGGAATCCAGGTTGTGGATTGTTTCTTTGCCCTGAATTGTTGCTCTATGCGAAATTGAGATGATTTCTCCACCATGGGTTGTAGGTGTTGGAATATGGATTGTTCCACTGTCTGTTGAAATTGTTGACATAGTTTACTGTCTCTTCTTATTGGTTGTAAGATTCTAACTATGGTGCTCCTCCAAATGGTGAACTTGTGGATCCACCATTAACCTTCTTGTAAAGAGTTTCTAGATTTTTGCAAATCATATCCAGCTTGGCATTCAGTGCTTGTGTTGGCTCCAACTTCATAAATTTCTACGATTCTTTGGATCATGCTCCTTTCTGTTGGCCATTTCGTCAATTAAGTCACAGGCCTGATCTTCTCCTTTTTCCATTAGTGCTCCTCCAGCAGCAACATCAATTGTGGTTCTTATGATTCCAGAAAGTCTATTGTAGAAGGTTTGAGCTTGTAGCCATTTTGCGATCTCATGGTAAGGACATTTTCTGAGCAAATCCTTGTACCTTACCCACGTTTCGTAGAGGAATTCCAATTTATGTTGCACAAAGGATGTGATGTCATTCCTCAGCTTTGCAGTTCGGGCTGGTGGAAAGTACTTTGCAAGGAATTTGGTGGCTAGAGTGTTCCAAGTTGTGATGGAACCTGCTGGTAATGAATGTAGCCAAGATTTAGCTCTGTCTTTCAAGGAATATGGGATAACACGCAGTCTCATTGCTTCTTCAGCCACTTGGTTGTTTTTGAAAGTGCCGCAAACTTCCAAGAAGTTTCTAATGTTGGCATTAGGATCTTCGGTTGCATTTCCCCCAAACTGAACTGACTGTTGAATCATTTGAATGCATGTTTTGATGGCACATGCATTTGCTGGTAAGAGAGGAAGTACAATACATGAAATGAGGCCGTCAACCACCGGAATGGTTCTGTCTCGAATGGGAATTGGTGGTGCAACCTCCAAGGTTCGGGTTCCATGTTGATCAATGTTTCTTGGCTTTCTCGTCTTTCCCTTCTCAACTATCTGATGGTTCTTTCAATTTCTGGGTCAAGCAATCGGATTTCAAAGCTTCTGGTTCGTCTCATGTAGTGTCTGAGAACCTGAAACACAAGAAAACAGAAATAATAAGTAAAAAGAAAATTAGATACAAGTAAAGGTATCTAACCTCATAACTAATAGTGAAAGATAAATAAGACCCGGCAACGGCGCCAAAAACTTGACCGGTGCGTAATCACACGCGTATAACGCAAGCGCACGTATCGTTCAAGTAGTATAAAAAATATCGATCCCACAAGGACTTAATACCTAAGTTGTTAATTTATGAAGCCAATTTTTACAAGTATCTAATAGATTGGTTGTTTGGTTGGATGGTGACTTTAAACTTAAAACAAGTAAATAAAATATCGCGAAAGTGAATTAAGTGAAAATTCAATATTATAAAACTATATCTAGGGCTGTGAATCCTTCCAATATCTTTAATAATGAAGTAGTTATCTCATGTTTGTGTAATATATTGGTTTACTAACCTGGAACACGAAATTATGCAAAAGCCTCTGTCGATGGTCAGATGCAAATACCAAGTGTAACCCAATTAATCATATGTCTATGCCAACCAAGTTACCTGAATTCATTAAGATTAAGTTCCAATTGTGGCTACCCCCGCCCGACAGGTATATGTCTATCCTGTAAGAAAATCTATTGAAGGGTTATATATCCTCAAGGAAGATCGTGGGCTAGTAAGTCTAAGGCTGAAACCTAAAGTATCACACTTGTTACGCAGCGCACGTATCGTTCAACTAGTATAAATGTATCGATCCCACGAGGACTTAATACATAAAGTATTAATTTATGAAGCCAAATTCTTACAAGTATCTAATAGATTGGTTGTTTGGTTGGATGGTGACTTTAAACTTAAAACAAGTAAATAAAATATCACGAAAGTGAATTAAAGGAAAATTCAATATTATAAAACTATCTAGGGTTGTGAATCCTTCCAATATCTTTTAAAGATGAAGTAGTTATCTCATGTTTGTGTAATATATTGGTTTACTAACCTGGAACATGAAATTATGCAAAAGCCTCTGTCGATGGTCAGATGCAAATACCCAGTGTAACCCAATTAATCGTATGTCTATGCCAACCAAGTTACCTGAATTCATTAAGATTAAGTTCCAATTGTGGCTACCCCCGCCCGACAGGTACATGTCTATCCTGTAAGGAAATCTATTAAAGGGTTATCTATCCTCAAGGAAGATCGTGGGCTATTAAGTCTAAGGCTGAAACCTAAAATTCGTTTGTCAAGTTTATTTTAAGTTTACCACATCAATCTTATTAATGGCCAGTTAACAAGAAGCATTAAGCTTAAGACTTAATAAATAAACCTTTATATTACCCAAGGCATGAAATAACCTCTTATAAACGGTGATATTGGAATTCATCACAACCCCAAATAACGGGTTTAGTTTCCACACAAATCTAAGGCTAGTAAAAACTTAAATAAAGTAACAGCTAGAAATTAAAAATGTAAATAAAAAATAAAGAAAATGTTGGGGTTAGAGGATCCACTTTTAATATTTCAAAATTAGAAATCTCCCTTATTGTCAATGTTTACCGATTAATTAATTATATTTAACCAGACCATAAAGGTGGTAATTCCATTTGTCTCAATTAAATCCAACCGACCATATAGGCGGTAACAAGGTTATTACCTAAATCGACCATATAGGCGGAAACTACATCTGAAATATAAAACCGACCATATAGGCGGTAAATAAGGTTGTCACCTAAACCGGCCATATAAGCGGTAACTAATTAATCCAAATTTTCATTAAAATAAGGGAGATTAATCTAATTTATTATATTAAAAGTCTCACCTTTTCACCCCAGCAGAATGAGATTACCTGCTCATTCTGTAAATGAAAACACATAAAATTTTATTAATTAAATAAATAGAAAATAAAGAAAACTTAAATAAATATACAAGACACTTTCCTTTAGGATTTATGGAGAAATTCTTGTAAAGATAGCATGAAAAATTTACAAAGTTTAGCTTGGTATTTATAGGCAAATCTAAAGACTTCCACCAATTACTCCACCAATTGCTCCACCAAACATGGCACTAAATCATCCATCAAACATGCAAGCATGTTTGGTGGAAGTTTGACAATTTTTATTTTATTTTTTATTTTTTTTATTTTGAAAATGACTTAAATAATTACACATAACACACTACAAATGTTTTATCCATTTCGCTCATGGAAACTTCCGAATTCGAAATTATTATGAACTTCAAAGTTGTAGCTCTTTGAGTTTTCTTTAATCTGGAACTTGAATTACATCAATCTGACATTGGAGTAAGGAGTTATGGCTAAAATATGACAATTGCGCAAAGCTAGAATTTCTGAAATTGTACTTCGTTAGAACGCCATTTCAAGTTTCCAATCTCCAAAATCAAAATGTCAAGTCCAGGTTTTGCCCTTATTTGACCCACATTTCGTCCTAAATGATTCTATTGAGTCCCAATTTTATTTTATCTACAAAATAAACTAAAACACATCAAAACGTTCATCAGACCCAAGAAACTAAACAAAATATTAGGTAGAAGGGGCGATAAATATTGATATCTTTTCCGCTCATCAGTGAGTTCAATGTATCCTAGATAAAGAGTATGAGATAGAATAGTTTGAATTATGATAAATTGAACTAGGTCAAAAAGCCATCCTTGAGTTAAGGAACCCGTAAAGAAGTAAGAACTTAGAAGTATCAAGAGAGCATGAAGAATGATTTCAGGAGTATAGAATTTTCTGGTAGTACGAAGAAAAGACTAGGTAAGAGAGCAGAACCTGAACTAAAGATCCTGAAAAAGATGTCCTAAATAATTGAAGTTTGATAGAGTCTTCAGAAAGTAAGGAGGAAGAAGTTTCAGGAACCTTTGTAGCATTGCAAGTTTCTTAAGGAAAATAGAAAATAGAGTATAGCAGTACTCAGAGAAAGAAAATAACAAAGTCTAGGGGGTTAATTAAATGACAGAGACGATACATGAATGATTACAAAGACAGTACGGGAAAGTTATTAGAGAGCATGACTCTAGAGCGATGTTATGGAAACGATGGAGTGATTGATTACTGACAATGATCAGGAGTTAGGTTAGAGAAGGCAAGCCAATAAGTTTTAGCAGTAGTACCTTAGTATCGGAAAAGACACCAGACAAGTAGACACGAGAGTCCTAGGCGGAGGATATATGCCATCAGATCACCATGAATAGAAAAGCCTCAAGATAAGTTCCCGCCCTCTCAACCCTCGTTAAACAGTAACAAAGAAGTTAGGCTTCGAAGTTCGTCTTAAGATATTCACAAAAGCAAGAGAATGCGTAGTTGGAAGAGATTGGTGCAGAAAAAAAAACCTTTAGATATAGTACATGAACAAAATAATGGAAAAAATAGTTCTAAGAGATAGATTTAGAAGAAATGTTATCTAGATGAACGATGAAGAGAGGAGATACTAGTTATTCAGTGACAAGAATATAAGGAAACAATATTTAACATGACTTGGGACATGAGAAATATGACATTCCTCGGATAAGGGGACGGAGATGTAGATCATAGAAGTTTTAGGTAAAAAACAAAACAAGAGAGTAAACAAAAAGATTAAAAAACAAAAGGCTTTGTAATGAACGATTAAGGTGCAATGACAATAAAATAAAATACTAGGTAAGTATTGGAAAAAGTGTAGTATATAGTACAAGACTGAGAAAATAAGCTTCTACAATAAGGTAAATCATAGAGAGAGAGTAATCTAGCATGTTTTAACCAGGCTGGAGAACGAGTTGGTTTGGAAGAACAACAATCAGATTTAGTAACAATAGAAGGAAAGTACAAAAGAGAATATAAACTTTAACCAGAACCAAATTGCTAACGTCGATGTGAATACCATGGGGGTATAGTTTGAGTACCAAAGTGCACCCACTTAAGCATGGATCTTTAGCCAATTGATAGGGACCACTAGGAAGCTACCCATAATCAACAGTTCGAGTACAAGCGGCGTCGATAGACAATATCAGTAAGTAAGAAAACCCTAAGCCATAGATAAGTAGAAATATTGGAAATTTGAGGAAAAAAGCTCATAAGCGATTTAAACTTGGTAATGGGAATAAAAAGAGTTGAGTAGATAATGTATGAAAAGGAATGTTAAGATCAAGTTAAAACAAGTACAACTAGAAGAATACATAATACCAGCATTGTTAGTAATGATAAGGACCACCCATAAAACTTATCGATTCCAAAAAGGGAGTATATGAAGCCTAACCATAAGTCACCAATATCTCTAGTGAGGCCAGAGATAATAGCTAATGAGAACTTGACTGAGTATAATTAAAGAGGCAGAGGAAAGGATTTTCTTGAGATAAAAAGAAGGTCAAGCACAATTAGAGGTACAAAAATAAGGTATCGTCATAGATATCTAGCAAATATCGTATGAAGCAAAAACGAAGTAGTATTTCTTAGTGAGGAACTTAAGGAATATTCATTGAAACTATGAATTCCGAAGAAATAGTTTATCAAGTATGACATAAGTTTCGAAGTATGAGTCAGATATTAAGGAAGATGGAGAATCTTATGCACCCATTAGTTAATTGGTAAATGATCAGCCAGATAATAATTTCATAGTTAAGACAAGTACAAACCCCGAAGATACATAATAGTTACAGCATAATACGAGGTTTGTAAAGAACCCACAAATCCAGTGACCTATGATAAGACCCCAAGTTTAAAGAGGATTCAAGGATGAATCCTAATTAATGGGGGATTATTTGTAACGACTGGTAGTGTCTACTACTGTTGCACTGTAGAACTGTTACATCGCGGAGCGAGTGTTACGTAATATAAATTATGTACGAGTATATACATTTACACCATCATAGAGCGACTTTGGGGATAGTCGGTGGTAAATTCCTTGAAACATGAAGTGAAATATTTTCCGGACAGCCCAAGGTATTAGGCCATAACTTTCTCATACAAACTCCGAGCTTTACGAATTTTATATCATCGTAAAGCGGAGATCGATATCTACAGGTTTCGTGTTGTATATTTTTCCAAATTCGGACCAGAAGTGAGTCAAAAATACAGATCAAAATTCTGGATTAATAATATCGTGGACCTATCTAGAATAATATCAATTTTTCCCCATATTTCTACACTTTTCCACAAGTTTCCAAATATCAAGTGAGCCCTGTTGGAATATTATGACCCATAGCATCACTATTTGTACAGATCACGGTGTTGTTGTACAAATTAACTATGTGACAAAGGAGATTGCACTCTTATCATTTGTGATTAGATCACCTAGATGTATAAATGATAGGAGGTCCTTATGATTTGTTCCTGGATTGAGAATGATATGAGACAATATCAGTCCACGAAGGATAAATCATTAAATATCCCTAGTCAGAGCATTATCGAGATTGGACATCGATGAATGCGTAAAAGACTAGTATTACACTTGTGCGCGTTGTGAGGGCACGACGACATAGTTCTCATATATTTGGGTATAGGATACTCATGCAAGTGTAATAAGAGGTTGTGTTTTACCGATGGTACAAGAAACAGCTTCGCTCTGGATAGACCCCCTCGGAATTCCATTGGTAGTATAACTATGTGTATATGGAAGTCCGAAATTAGGGTAGGTGTATTTGGTCTTAACCTGAGACTTGCACCCCTAATACTTGCAACAATCAATATACTTTGGTTGCGGTCGTCCAGGGCTTTAACAGGTTCTGTGTACGCCTATGCTAGGTATATTGAGAATCGTAGTGTGCTGGGTGTGATGTCAAGACGGAAGTGTCACTCCAGTCATATGGAGATGATGATCGCGTAGGGATACAGAACTGGTTCTCTAAAAAGGTTGCAACCATCGGGATAATATGACTTGGTCATGATTATCCGATAATAAAGAGACTAGTTGCTCGTAATCCGATATATGCTTCGTAAGGGGCAGACACTGTACCAGCCCCAGGCTTTGCATGAGATCATCTGATACTGGATCGAAATACGCAATACTACGTATACTACGTCTGATATAGATCCTTATTCCCGTAAGGATATTTCTTGAGAATTGGGTAGGCATGGCGCTTTGCTAGAAGCCAACCTTGTCTTGTAAATCGGTAAAACGTAGTACTAGGTACTTACGTGTTCGGATAGTCCGACGACCGTATTTACTGCCAACATATCCGGGGATCTCATGGGTTGCTTCCCGAAGATTCACCGATGACGTATGACTCGCACTTTTAATTAATCTGGGATTAATTAGATGAGAGAAAAAATTAATCTGGGATTAATTGCGGAGATATTTTATCTAGGATAAAATATTATTTAAAGAGAAAAAACAATTAATTTGGAATTAATCGATTAATTAATATATTCGATATATTAAACGAAATTGGATTTCGACGCGGAATTGAAATTAGATTTTAATTCGGGCGAACGAGTTAATTTAGAATTAATTGTTAGCGATGTGAATAGTGACTTCACTAGGCGTAATCATTTAATTACGACGCAACGGAAAATTCCCAAGCCCGGGATTATTTGCGAGCGCATTCACATTTCGAATTCGAGTGCGGCACGCAAGTCAAATCAAGCGTTAAATCGCTAGTCGTATCAAGCGTCAAATCACTTGTCACTTTGAGTGATGTGACTTGACAACTTGTGTGATGTGATTGAGTGTTTGATGTGTGGTAGTTGAAGGCATTTAATTGTTATTTGCCTTTGACTTTTGTAATTGAAAAATGGTATATGTTAATGATTTTGGAAATTAATAAATTAATACACATTTTTCTTTTCATTCTCTCTCTTTGCTCACGTTTGGAGCAATTTCTTTCTTTTCTTTCATTCGGCCAACAGGTCAAATTGTTCTTCTGTTTCTGGGAAATGCCGAGAGTAATGGGAAGCAAGTGCTTGATTTTTGTGGCAAAAATCAAGAGAGCTAGCACTACGAGAGACATGTGAAGGTGATAGGGAAGTCCACCCATGAGCCGGGAATCGTTTGACGAAGCTTGGAGCACAAATTCTTGATGATCAAAGCCGAATGGAGGAGGCCAAAACTGCATTGCCGTGAGCTGTTCCTGTGAGCAGAAAACTAATTTTTGTTGCCTCCCGCGTCGCTCAACGCCGATGATGTGAGTATTCCAAACTCCCTCTTGTATTCACACATGTTCATGCTTGTTTATTGATCCTTGGGACCTTAGCAAACTCTAACAATGGTATCAGAGCAAGGTTAAAAGCATGAAAATATTTAGGGCTTAAAATTTGGGTAAACTTGTATTTGAGCATGATTAATGAAATTGGATGAATTGGTATGCATAAATGTGTTTGAATTGAGGATTGATTGGACCAATTTGTTGAAATTGTGCTTGGAACAAATTTCCCCATTTTTTTGGTGTTGGCCGAATATATGCCCTATTTTGTCTTGGAGATTTTTTGATTTTGATCATTGGATGTGTTGGAATCATTCGGGATGTTGATTTAATATCGATTGTGGAATTAATTGGATTGAATTCGAATCGGACATAAAATCCTCAATATTTCCGAGACATAAAGAAGCATGAATGGGTTTGATTTTAATTAAATTATGTTGGACATGATTTAATATTAATAAGCATGATTAATTGTACAAATTTGATGTTTTGGAAATATTGATTTGGGTAATTAATAATGCTATACACTTTAGGATAATTAAATGTGAAATTGGATTTTTGTGATTTAATTATGTTGGGCCTTAAATTGGATTTGGGCTTGTTGTGTTGTAATTGGGCTTATTGGGCTTGGTTGTACTAAGTTGGGTTTAGGCAAAATTGGTTGGATCCAATTGGGCCCAAAACCGTTTCAATAAAGCCCAAATGCGACTAATGGACCTTTAAAGTTTAATTGGGCCTAATGGGCCTAATTGATTTCTGGACTTATGGGGTAACTCCCGGAATGGACTTTGGTTATTGGGTTCGACCCGAGTTGACCAAAAGTCCACGCCTTAAGAAATTAATTAAAAGCCCATTGGACTTAATTAAATTGACGTTGGACGTTAATCGGGCTTTGAGACCCGTAACGATTAAATTTGGAATTTAAGTCGTAAAAGTTCATTAATAAGTGTAATATTTAATTTGGAATTAAATAGCGAATTAGAATTAAATACAAATTGAATTGGATTTAATTATGTAGTTAATTTAATTCGAGAATTCGTACTTTGAGTACTTATTCGCAAATACGAGTTTGAATCGCGCAAAATCGAATCGTTGTTTGAACATTGGATGATCACGAATTATCAGATTAATTAATTTGATTAGATTGATTGATAACATGCTTGTGTGAATACATGGTTGCGATGCATGAATAATGTATATCGGATGGATATTAGATGGGTGGGGCAATTTTAGAAATTGTTGTAATAAATTTGATTTATTAATTGGACCTGCGTGTCCAGCCTTATTACCTCCTTACTCTTTGTATTCTCTTCTCACCTATTACCCTCAATGTAAATGAGGTTTCTTTAGAAGTGTAGTGTAACGGGTAGAAGTAATACATGTGCTAGCGGGAGAGAGAAAATGAAAGATTTGATCTAGGATCAATGTGTAAAGTATCCATCCGCATATCATTATTATTTTTCATATGCGCTTTATTATGTGTTTAGAATGCATGTTTAAGGGTGTATGATGATGAGACCTTAACAAAGATAATAAATTGGTTGCCAATTTGCACGCGAAAAACCCTCGCCAAATATTAAGCGTCTTTCCTTCCATTGAGTGATTCTCACTCAAGATCCGAGACTGGCATTGGCTTGTTGGCTAAAGTCAAGGCCTTTGTCCGTCGAGGATGTGTTTGAATCACGAGAGCTTTGTTCCATGTCAGTGTCTTGTCCAAGTTGTGGTTTGTTGGCCAAAGTCAAGACCACTTCTTGTCCATGGACATTGATTACGAAGCTTTCCATGGTCAATGGGTCGCGCTTGACTGGGATCACTAAGTTTTTTTTGCCATAGCCAAGGCTTAGTTGATTCAGAGGAAAAATGTTAGGTAATATATTGGATATATTGGCATATATAAGATATATGTTTCGGACTTGGATGTCCCCCTACTGGATCTAGGAATTGGATTGGACCTAATTGATCTTAGAGATCTACCTAGTTAATTATCATACAATTTGTTGGCCAAAGTCAAGATTGTGTGATATTTAACGGGATCCTAGCCCGCTAGGAAACACGGTTTCCCGAGTACTCAACAGAGGGTTAGAGGCTCGCCGAAAAAAAATAGTGGGAGGCAAGAATGGAATTTGCAATATTCGTTTAATTACTTGCCATACGCGCTCAAATCAAATATCATTCGTCAAATAAATTAAATGTTAGTTGGACTAATATTTAAATGTTGTTTTAAATAAATAGTTGGACTATATTCAAACTATTCATTTATAGTTGATTTTATAATTGGATTATAGTAATCAATATATTTGATTTAATTAATTATAGTTGATTAAATAGTTGGACTATTGTAATCATTATAATAAATAGTACCGAAATCGTTGATTAAATAGTTGGACTATTAAAATCAAGATAAAAATGAAATATTGACATTTAAAACATAATCCTGGGGAAAATGTATTTAAATGGTTTAATTTTCAAATTGGGAATAAAATTTCAGAATGGTCATGGAAACTAATAAGTTACTTTATTTGATAAAATAACATATTAGGCCTAACCCCGGAATTAAGCAAATAGTAGAGCATAATCTTTAGAAGATTTATGTGATGATACTTTAGTGCTTAATCCATTAAGCTTGCTAATTAGACACCTTAATTTCTGAATCAGAACTAATGATTAGATCCTTAAAGTATGATAATGAAATTGAAGGATCTTCATAAATCTATACTTAGATTTTAGAAGTACTAAATTGCAATTAATAACTCTTAGAGGGTTAATGACTATTCTCAAGGAGACAAAGTCAAAAATTTGTAATTAGGCAAGTAGCGCAAAGCGCACTTTACTTCGATATTCTAGAAACCCAAGGCTTGGCCAAAGGCTTCTAAATGTTGAAAAGGCAAAGGCAAAATCATTATAATCTTCTAGAAGATAAATGACATATCCTAAAATGTCTGCTTAAATTGTGGCAAACGGAATCGCGGAAGCGTGACTGCCGTTTGGACAAGGCAGACATGAAGGAATAGAAGACGGGGCAAGGCTCTGACTTCAAATATGTTTGTCATAATTATGTTCACTACTAGTATTAAATTGGATTTTAGATACTCAATGTGATACATAAATATATACTGATGTTCAGAATCTGCTATGAGCAGGATTAGGAAGCTGTTATAATGTAACTAGTTTGACTAGAACATTATCTCTGTATCAGTTTTAACCCGCTGCGGGTGAACCTTTATATTCTAGAACCCTAAAGTGTTTTTATTATATAAAGATGATATTGAGATAAGCACATTAGATGTGAATAATAGTATTTATATTTTGAATATAAATAAATCTCAAACATGAACATGACAAACAAATAGCTCGAACTGATTTGATCAGAAGAAACTAATTGTGGCATTGTTGTCGGGGACACAATCAAAAAAGACTCGTATATCCACACTTTCGAAGAGTGGGTACTTGGACTGATTTGATTCAACTCAATAAAGTCTACGAATCTAGTTTATTGGGCAATGTGCCTATAACACTATTTACTTGGTAAAAGTGTAAATGCCACTGATCTGTTAGCCCTAGTTCATAGTGAAGCAAGTGGGCCCATGTCTAGCTAGGCTAGAGGTGGATATGAATATTTCGTGACCTTTACGGATGTGGCATTGCGTTATGGTTATGTGTTTCTTTTGAAGAACACAAATCAGAAACTTTTAGAGTTTCGACACAAAATAGACAAACAGATCGGCTATAGTATTATACCGTCATGGTAAGACCGTAATGGAAAATACTTAAGCAATAAGTTTCTAATTTACTTGAAAGAGTAAAGTATTCTTTCAATGAGGACTCCTCCCGGAACACGTCAAGTTAACGGTGTGTCCGAACCGAGTAACCGAATTTTGTAAGACATTATAAGGTTAATCATGAGTTGCTCTGAGCTACCATTTCCTTCAACGGATAAGCATTAACAGTGCAGAACTTATTTAGAATAAGGTTCCATAAAATGTTTGACAGATTTCATATTAGATATGAACAGGAAAGAAAACGAGTTTCTCATTCCTGAAAATTTGGGTATGCTAGACATATGTTGGATGATACCAAACTAAAACCAAATTGGATAAGTGCCAATTGTAGGTTATCCTAGGGATACCATAAGTATAGTACTTATACAACTCACAAGAGAACGATTAATTGTTGCTCACCATGCGGTTTTCCTAAGAGGAATACCGATATGCAGTGGTAAGTGGGAAGATTAGTAAAACTCGATGAAAATCAGAGTAATACTATTCCAGGCACCCATCCTTAATGGAACACATATAGTTCATCAAGGATGAAACTATACCATTAATCTTCAAATACACAAGAACCGCATATGTCGGAGAGAGTTAGAAAACAACCTGAGGTATGGGTTTCTGATCTCACCTCATAAAGATTTCTATCTTATTGAGGTATACCAACTGACTATGTATGAGGAAGTGATACAATGTATCGACTCCCTATTATGACAAAGTGTCATGAGTCCGAAATGGATTCCATGTATATCAACCAAGTTTGGATACTAGTTGATGTACCACAAGGCATTGTGCCTGTTGGTACTATATAAGTCTTCAAGGAAGACATACATGATGGCAACATACCAACGTACTAAGCTGGGCTTGTAGAGGAAAGGTATCATTATCAACATTGTGTTGATTACGATTCAACCTTTTACCTGTTGCCACGGTAAATCCATTTGGATAATGCTTGCTAATGCTACATGTTTCATTTATGAAATATGTCAGCTGAACGGGAAAATCGCTTTCCTGAAAAGGAAACCTTATGGGGGATATTTACAACATCCTGTCGGTTTTGTCATACCATAACAAGCAAACAAGGTTTGCAGGTTATTCGATCAATGTTTGGATTAAAGCAAGCATAGGTTCTTAGAATTATCGTTTTGATGTAATCATAATAGTTTATGATTTAATTCAAAACGAAAATGATTCTTGTGTATATAAGAGGGTTAGTGGGAGCCCACTGCTAGTGGATGTCCTATAAATAATGATAATACGTCATTTCTTGGAAATGATGTTCCCATAACTATCGGTGAAAGCTTGGCTTTCATGAAAACTCTCCGAGAAATCATACATTGAAAAATATACGCGACCTGGTGTCTCATACGCTTTGAGCATATGAAGTCACAAACAGGCCAATCCAAGTGATAGTCACTGGATTGAAGTTAAAAACATACTTAGTATCTTAGAGAACTAAGGATGTTGTCTTAATCTATGGAGAAAGAGAACTTGAAGTGACTGGGTTCACTACTGCAAGTTTCCAGACCGATAAAACAACTAAAAGTCGCAAACGGTACTACAAAGTTTGAATAATGGAACAGTGAGCTGGAAATCTTCCAACCAAGATACTGTTACCGAATAAACAACAAATCTAGGTTATTGCTGCAGCTGAGGCAGCAATAGAAGCCATTTGATAATAAATCTAATTAGATTAGATATAATTATGTTAGCAGCTGAGCTAGGCGTCAGCACAGGCTAAATAAATAATGGTCTCATCAACGATCCAGATATATACTTCGATATTCATCTGATTCGTTCGGATCATACATCGTGGCGATGCGATGATCGAATAAATCACATTAGACGATAATCATGTAAATCCGCTGATGAAATCCTTTTCTCAACATTTTGAGCCAACCGTACATAGTTCGGGTGTAAGACACTTGAGTGACTGGCTACAGGCCAAGTGGGAGATTGTTGGACAATTATGACCCATAGCGTCACTATTTGTACAGATCACAATGTTTTTGTAAAAATTAACTATGTGACAAATGAGATTGCACTCTTATCATTTGTGATTAGATCATCTAGATGTATAAATGATAGGAGGTCCTTATGATTTGTTCCTGGATTGAGAATGATATGAGATAGTATCAGTCCACGAAGGATAAATCATTAAATATCCATAGTCAGAGCATTATCGAGATTGGACATCGATGAATGCGTAAAAGACTAGTATTACACTTGTGCGCGTTGTGAGGGCACGACGACATAGTTCTCATATATTTGGGTATATGATACTCATGCAAGTGTAATAAGAGGTTGTGTTTTACCGATGGTACGGGAAACAGCTTCGCTCTGGATAGAACCCCCTCGGAATTCCATTGGTAGTATGACTATGTGTCTATGGAAGTCCGAAATCAGGGTAGGTGTATTTGGTCTTACCACTAGACTTGCAGCGCTAATACTTGCGACAATCAATATACTTTGTTTGCGGTTGTCCAGGGCTTTAACAAGTTCCGTGTACGCCTATGCTGGGTATATTGAAAATCGTAGTGTGTTGGGTGTGATGTCAAGACGGAAGTGTCACTCCAGTCATATGGAGATGATGATCGTGTAGGGATACAGAACTAGTTCTCTAAAAAACCATCGGGATAATATGACTTTGTCATGATTATCCGATAATAAAGAGACTAGTTGCTCGTAATTTGATATATGCTTCGTACGGGGTAGACACTGTTCCAGCCCCAGGCTTTGCATGTGATCATCCGATACTGGATCGAAATACGCAATACTACGTATACTACGCCTGATATAGATCTTTATTCCTGTAAGGATATTTCTGGAGAATTGGGTAGGCATGGCGCTCTGCTAGAAACCAACCTTGTCTTGTAAATCGGTAAAACGTAGTACTAGGTACTTACGTGTTCGGATAGTCCAATGACTGTATTTACTGCCAACATATCCGGGGATCTCATGGGTCGCTTCCCGAAGATTCACCGATGACGTATGACTCGTACTTTTAATTAATCTGGGATTAATTAGATGAGAGAGAAAATTTGGGATTAATTGCAGAGATATTTTATCTAGGATAAAATATTATTTAAATAGAGAAAACTATTAATTTGGAATTAATCGATTAATTAATATATTCGATATATTAAACGAAATTGGATTTCGACGCGGAATTGAAATTAGATTTTAATTCGGGCGAACGAGTTAAAGTAGAATTAATTCGTTAGCGACGTGAATAGTGACTTCACTAGGCGTAATCATTTAATTACGACGCAACGGAAAATTCGTTAATTTGGAATTAGCGAACCGAGCCCGGGATTGTTTGTGAGCGCATTCGCATTTCGAATTTGAGTGCGGCACGCAAGTCAAATCAAGCGTCAAATCGCTAGTCGCATCAAGCGTCAAATCACTTGTCACTTTGAGTGATGTGACTTGACAACTTGTGATTGAGTGATGTGGTAGTTGGAAGGCATTTAATTGTTATTTGCCTTTGACTTTTATAATTGAAAAATGGTATATGTTAATTGATTTTGGAAATTAATAAATATAATACACATTTTTCTTTTCATTCTCTCTTTGCTCACGTTTGGGAGCAATTTCTTTCTTCTATTTCATTCGGCCAACATGCCAAATTGTTCTTCTGTTTCTGGGAAATGCCGAGAGCAATGGGAAGCAAGTGCTTGATTTTTGTGGCAAAAATCAAGAGAGCTAGCACTCCGAGAGACATGCGAAGGTGATAGGGAAGTCCACCCATGAGCCGGGAATCATTTGACAAAGCTTGGAGCTCAAATTCTTGATGATCAAAGCTGAATGGAGGAGGCCAAAACTGCACTGCCGTGAGTTGTTCCAGTGAGCAGAAAACTGATTTTTGTTGCCTCCCGCGTCGCTCAACCGATCGATGTGAGTATTCCGCAACTCCCTCTTTGTATTTACACATGTTCATGCTTGTTTATTGATCCTTGGGACCTTAGCAAACTCCAACAAGCCCTAGTATATAAGGTGGTTACTATTCCATATTTCAAAAAATGAGAAAGAAATAAGAAAATGAGAAAGAAAACGTGAGGGAGATGGGAAGAAGAAGAATAAGAAGAAAGGAAAAGGAAGAAAGAAAATAAGAAGAAAGAAGAAGAAGAAGCAATGGGTGATGTTCATTCATCAAACAAGAAGGAAAAATAGAAAGAAATAACCATGAAGGATGAAGAAGATCCAACAACAAGAAAGAAGGTAATAGACTTTACCCATAAACTTAATTGTTAGATTTTAGAAGCATGATGATAGAATATGGATGTTGGGATGATTATTATGTGTAGGTGATTGGGATGTGATGATGATTGAGATGATAATTGTGTGATTAACCATATGGATTAAAATTGTTAAGTTTTGGGTTTAATCATATGGAGTATATGGAATAGATTGAAAGTTAGTTGTTGATGAGATAATGACTTAGTTATGTGGAATTGAGTGTTATATGGTGTTTTGAGTATTGGTTGTAATATGGGAATGTTAGGGTTTTATTTTGGAAGAATTGGAATTAAAGAAGAAAAATGGCAGAATCCTGGAAAACTGCCTCGCATTGCGAGGTAAAAGGGATGTGTATCGCGACGCGTAAGAAGAAAATGATGGCACCCTTCTGGGCGTCGCGCGTCGCGATGCGTAAAGGTTTGCGTCGCGACGCGTGGCACATAATTTCCCATAATCAATTTATAACCACCTCAGTTCCACCTAAGCGTGTTAGAGACCACCCTTAAGGTCTCGTATAAGTCCGTATGCACATATTACATCTTAGTACAAATATGATATACCAAGTTACGATATTACGTACTTGAATTTAGTAGTTTAGCCTAGTTTCAGAACTTATCTCGTAGTTTTTAGTCTAATTAAGTTATCACCTATAGACCATTGCAGGAGTTGCGTTCTCCTTCGACAAAGCGGTATAGCTCCAGCCAGTTTCCGAACATAGTGAGTGGACCTCCATTCTCAAACTGGTTTTATTTATCAAGTTTTGAATTTAGACTTATTTTAAAACATGTAGGGCGTTAGATAAAATTTTATTACAGATGTTTTTTTTACACAGTGTTGTTTTAATAAGATTGTTTTACAGCATGAGTTTTGAGATAAAAATGTTTTCAAATATGAGATTTTTATTTTCGAGGCATGGGACAAAAACCCACCTCAGTTTGTGACTTGCTTCAGTTTGGAATTGACGGACAGAGAACATGTGCACATGTAAAGGACTGAGGGGACGGCGATACATAATGCCCCCAGATCCTAGTTCAGGGCTAGTGGGATGGTGATACGTAACTCCCATAGACCCTAGTTTCAGAGCTTGGTGGGTAGCATAGATCTGCACCCCCAGTTATAGTTATGTGGCTTTGAGGACGTCGATACGTAACGCCCCAAGACCATCAGTTTTAGGGACAAGAGTGGCATGTTTTGGGGGACGGCGATATGTAACGCCCCAAAGTCATGGTTTTGCTCTAGATAGGCGTATGGTGGGATGGTGATACGTAACGCCCCCATACGTCAACTTTTTCAATTACATCTCAGTTCTTAGATACCAGACTTTCATAAAACAGTTTTCAGAAATCAGAGTTTAGAAAATAGTTATTATTTACGTTAATTAAATCGAATTTAAATAAATGATTGCGCCTAGCGAAATTATTATTTACGTCGCTAACGAATTAATTCTAAATTAACTCGTTTGTCCGAATTAAAATCTAATTTTAATTTCGCGTCGAAATCGAATTTCGATTATTATATCGAATATAATAAGTTTACGATTAATTCCAAATTAATCGTTATCTCTCTATTTATAGTACTTTATCCAAGATAAAGTCTCTCCGTAATTAATCCAAGATTAATCGAGTTTGAATCATACGTCATTGGTGAATCTTCGGGAAGCGACCCAAGAGATCTCTGGATATGTTGGCAGTAAATACGGTCGTCGGATAATCCGAACACGTACGTACCTCGTACTACGTTTTTACCGATTCACAAGACAAGGTTGGCTTCTAGCAAAGCGCCATGCCTACCCAATTCTCCAGAAATATTCTTATAGGAATATCAGATCTATATCAAGCATAGTATACCGTAGTATTGCGTACATCGATCCAGTATCGGACGATCACATGTTAGGCCTGGGGCTGGAAATGTGTCTGCCCCGTACGAAACATATATCGGACATCAAGCAACTAGTCTCTTTAAATCGGACAATCCTGACCTGGTCATATTGTCCCGACGGTTGCAACCTTTTATAGAGTACTAGTTCTGTGTCCTGCGTGATCATCACCTCAATATGTCTGAAGTGATACTTCCATCTCGACATCACATCCAGTACACTACGATTCTCGATAAACCCATAAGAGGTGTACACAGAACCGGTTAAGGTCCCCAACCACCAAAACCAAAGTTTACCGATTGTCGCAAGTACTAGCGATGTAAGTCTGAGGTTAAGACCATATACACCTACCCTGATGCGGCCTCCCATAGACACGCAGACATACTACCAATGGGATTCCGCGGGGTCTATCCAGAGCGAAGCTGTTTTCCGTACCATCGGTAAAACACAACCTCCTATCGCACTTGCATAAGTATCCAATACTTAAATATATGAGAACTACGCCGTTGTGCCCTCACAACGTGCACAAGCGCAATACTAGTCTATTCCGCATTATCGATGTCCGATCTCGATAATACTCCGACTAGGGATATTTAATGATTAAACCTTTATGGATTGATACTGTCTCATATCATCTCAATCCGGTATTAATCATATGGACTTTCGCCATTTATATATCAAAGTAAATAATATTACAAAACGGCAAAAGGCAATTTCATTATCACATAGTTAATTTTGTACAATAATACAATATCATTTACAAACAGTGACGCTATGGGACATAATGTCTAACATATGACACATCAGGTTGCGTACATATCATGGCATACATGATCGATCCGACTGCCGAGGCGAACGGTATCCGACTCATGTTATCTCTCTCTTCTTTAGTTTTAGGACACATGTCCTTAGACAGAAGGATACCCAGTGACATTGGCATCAATCCCTTCTTGGATTGATCCATGTTGAATCGCTTCAACATTTTGTCAATATATGTACTCTGGGAGAGTCCAAGCAGCTTTCTAGATCTATCCCGGTAGATCTTTATTCCTAGAATAAAGGCTGCTTCTCCCAGATCTTTCATGGAGAATTTTAATGAAAGCCAAGCTTTCACCGACGTTAGCATGGGAATGTCATTGCCTATAAGCAATACGTCGTCGACATAAAGGACAATAAAAGTCAGTGCTCTCCCACTAACCTTCTTGTATACATAAGGGTCATCATCGTTTTGTACGAAATCATATTCTTTTATGATCTCATCAAAACGATGATTCCATGACCGTGATGCTTGCTTCAATCCATAAATGGATCGATTTAACTTACAAACCTTGTTTGCAAGTCTAGGTACGATAAAACCGTCAGGTTGTTGCATATAAACATCCTCCAAAAGGTTTCCGTTAAGGTAAGCGGTTTTAACGTCCATCTGCCATATCTCGTAATCGAAATATGCAGCTATTGCAAGCATTATCCGAATGGATTTAATCATGGCAACGGGTGAGAAAGTTTCATCATAATCAATACCATATTGTTGACGATACCCATTTGCTACAAGCCTAGCTTTGTACGTTTGCACGTTGCCATCCATGTCGGTCTTCTTCTTGAAGATCCATCTGCATCCAATAGGCTTTACGCCTTCTGGTGCATCAACCAGTGTCCAAACTTGGTTGGCATACATGGAATCCATCTCGGACTTCATGGCATCTTGCCATAAAGCGGAATCAATATTCTGTATCGCTTCCTCATACGTAGTCGGTTCATTATCCTCAATAAGATTAATATCTACATGAGGCGAGATCAGGAACCCATACCTCTCAGGTACCTTCCTGACTCTCTACGACCTACGCGGTCCTTGTGTATCTGAAGATTGTGGTACAGACTCATCCTGGATGGTCTGTTTATGTTCGTCATTGATTCATTGCCAGGAACAGTATCACTACGATTTTCATCGAGCTCCACTTTCCTCCCACTTACCACTGCATCTAGGAATTCCTTCTCAAGGAAAAATGCATGTAGAGCAACAAACACTTTGTTCTCTTGTGGGTGATAGAAGTAATATCCTTTGGTTTCCTTAGGATATCCCACGGAAAGGCATTTATCTGATTTGGGTTCTAGTTTGGTACCTTCCAAACGTTTAACATATGCCCAACATCCCCAAATCTTCAGGAAAGAGAAACCTGGTTTCCTTCCTGTCCATTTCTCATATGGAGTCTGTTCAACAGACTTTGACGGAACCTTATTCAAAATAAGTACGGCACTGGTTAATGCGTATCCCCAGAAGGATGTTGGTAGCTCAGTCCGACTCATCATCGACCTTACCATGTCTAACAAGGTACGGTTTCTCCATTCAGACACACCGTTTAATTACGGTGTTCCAGGAGGAGTCCACTGTGAAAGAATACCATTTTCTTTCAAGTAATCTTGAAACTCATAAATTAAGTATTCGCCACCACGGTCCGACCGCAATGTCTTAATACTCTTTCCTGTTTGTTTTTCTACTTCGTGTCGAAACTCTTTGAATTTCTCAAAAGTTTCCGACTTGTGTCTCATTAGATACACATAACCATAACGAGATGCATCATCTATAAAGGTTACGAAGTAATGATATCCACCTCTAGCCTGGCTAGACATGGGCCCACATACGTCACTATGAACGAGGGCTAACAGTTCTGTGGCACGTTCACCTTTACCACTAAAAGGTGATTTAGGCATTTTGCCTAAAAGACAAGATTCACAGACATCATATGAATTAAGATCAAATCCGTCCAAGTACCCACTCTTCGAAAGTGTGGATATGCGAGTCTTGTTTATGTGTCCTAGACGACAATGCCACATGTAAGCTTCATCTTTTAGATTACTCCTTTTGAGCCTTTTGTTTGTTATTTTATGTTTAGGAGATTCATTTATATTCAAAATATAAAGGCCATTATTTGCTACAGCAGTGCAAATTTCTGCATCATTTTTATATAAATAACACCCAGTGTTTCTAAATACAAAAGTGTACCCATGCTGGGTTAACAAAGATACAGATATGATATTCCTAGTCAAACTAGGTATATAATAACAGTTCAAAAGTTTAAGCATATGCCCCGAGGGCAATTCCAAAACAAAAGTCCCTACAGCCAAAACAGCAACTGGAGTTCCGTTTCCGACTCGTAGATCAACCTCCCCTGAAGTCAGCATCCTGCTATCCTGCAGATCCTGCAAATCAGTACATATATGAGCAGCACAACCAGAATCAAAAATCCAATTTTTAAAACTAGAAGTAGTCATATTTATCTCAATAACAAACATACCAGAGGCTAGTGCCTTGCCTGCCTTGATATCCTCCCTTTGTCCCTTGCCCATTCGGCAGTCACGTTTCCAGTGACCCTTCTTGCCGCAGTTGAGGCAGACATCTTGAGATTTGTCCCTTGGCTTCCCAGAAGCTTTTGTCAACCTGCCTTTACCCTTTTTCTTATGTTTCTTCTTCCTCCCCCTCCAGTAGCTTTGGGCCCAGCCTTTGGCCTCTGAGAGGTCGATGCAAAGTGCGCCTCGCGCTTGCCCCCTTTTTGGAGTTCTTTTTCAGACTCCTTCAAGATGGATAACAGCTCTCCAAGAGTGTCATCCGTATCCATCAACTTATAGTTGATTATGATTTGTCTCCAAGTATCAGGAAGTGACTGTAAGATCAAATCTATGGTCAGCTCCGCCTCCAAGACTATTCCCATATTGGCCAACTCATCAATATCGGCGATCATTTGAGCCCCGTGGGCCTCAACTGATGCGCCTTCAGTCATTCGGGCACGGAAGAGTTTCTTCACCAACTCGTACCTTTCCATCCGCTTGTTGGAGCGGTGGAGATCTCGCAGTCTAGCCATCATACTATAAGGATCCAAGTCCCTATTCTGGCGACGAAAGTGCTGAGTCATCGAAGCTAACATAATAGCCTGAGCTGTGTCACAATCATTGCTGTGAGTTTTCCATAACTCCAGCTCAAGTGGGTCAGTGGGCTTAGGCGGGAGAGGTGTTTGTACAGTGTACAGCATCCTCTCAGCCCCAAGGACTATCCTCAGGTTCATTTCCCAATCAGCGAAGTTTGTGCCCTTAAAGACATTGTCACCCATGATGATGTCTCGGACATTTACTTTGCTTGCCATCTCAACTACGATAGTCCAACTATCTAGTTAACGATAAAATGGGTACAATCAAACTGTTACAAGAAAAAATAACAATGAATTAGTCCAACTAATTTTATTTAATTAAACGAAATAATTTTGAAAGACGCGTAAGGCTAAGTATCTGAATGAAATTGCAAATTCAATACTAGGCTCCCACTATTTTTATCAAGTCTCTAACCCTCTGTTGAGAACTCGGGAAATCCTATTTCCTAGTGGGCTAGGATCCCGTTAAATAACACAACCTTGACTTTGGCCAACAAGCTGTATGCTATTTAACTAGGTAGATCTCAAAGATCAATTGGATCCCATCCAATTCCTAGATCCGGTTAGGTGGACATCCAAGTCCAAAACATGTGTATATTTATTTATGCCAATGTATCTAATACATTTTCCTAACCATATCCTCCGAACCATCTAGGCCTTGGCTTTGGCACAACAAACCTAATGATTCTGGTTAAGCTGGACCCATTGACAAGGAAAGTTTCGTAATCAATGTCGTTGGACAAGAAGTGATCTTGACTTTGGCCAACAAATCACAACTTGGACAAGACACCGATGTGGAACAAAACTCTCATGATTCAAGTACATCCTCAATTGACAAAGGTCTTGACTTTGGCCAACAAACCAATGCCAATTTTGGATCTTGAACAAGAATCATTCAATGGAAGGATAATTGCTTAATATAAATTGAGGGATTTTGCGTAATTGGCAACCAATTTATTATCTTTGTTAGGTCTCATCATCATACACCCTTAAGCATGCTTCTAAAACATCATAAAGTGCATAAAGTAAATTAATAGTGATATACGGATGGATATATAAAACAACTTGTTCCTAGAACAAATCACTCCCTTTCCACTCCTCCTGCTAGCAATATTCTACTTCTACCCAATTACATAATACAATAAGAGAAACCTCATTTACATTGAGGGGAATTAGGTGAGAAGAATACAAAGAGATAAAAGAGATAAGGCTGGACACGCAGGTCCAATTTATAAATTCTAAATTTACAATAATTTCTAAAATTACCCTTTCCCTTATAATATCCATCCGCTATACACTATTCATTCATCACATACATGTATATTCATTCAAGACATGCTATACAACCAATCTAATCCAATTAATTAGTCTTTGTTTAAGTGATCATCCAATGTTCAATCAACGGTTTGATTTTGCGCGAGTCCAACTCGTTTGAGAATAAGTACATAAGGTACAAATTCATGAATAATATCGAACTACCCTGTTAAATCCAATTTAAGTCGCATTCAATATTAATTCAATTATTTAATTCCAAATTAAATGTTTACACTTTTAATGTGGTTTTAAAGATTAGATTCTAAATCTTATCAAATTGGGTCTCCAAGCCCAACTAACATCCAATGTGTGTTTAATTAAAGTCCGATGGGCTTTCAATTGATTTATCAAGGCTTGGGCTTTGGTCAATGTGGGTCAAACCCAATTACCAAGCCCAATAAGGAATCACTCTTAAGTGCCATAAAATCAATTTCAAGCCCATAAGGCCCAATTAAACATAAAAGCTCATTAATTAAATTTTAATATTCCAAATTTTAAAATTAATTAATTAAAGTGTAATTGCATGATTAATTCATTAAACCAAATATTTCAAAAACACCAATTTAATTTATTAATCATCAATTGTTCAAAACACTTGTCTAACATTTATTTGAACAAAAAATCAAGTCCTTTAACATGTCATGTGGTATTCGGCCAAGAGGGATTTTTGCGGTTCGATTTGTTTTTCAATCCAATTGAATCACTAATCTATTACTCGTTTATTTTAAGTCATCAAATGAACTTGAAAGCAAAAAATCCAATTAAGTGAAAGGACCTCCATTTTCGGTCAAAGCAATAATTTTGGGAAAAATCATCCAATGCATTTTTCTCAAAATTGATCATGTATTACATCAAATATCATACATATAAGCATACTCAAATCATCTAATGAACTTGTGCATGCAAAATACCAAACCAGTAAAATGACCTACACATTCGGCCAAGGCATCAATTTTGGGGAAAAATAATCCAATGCATTTTTCTCAAAATTGATCATGTATTATATCAAATATCATACATATAAGCATACTCAAATCATCTAATGAACTTGTGCATGCAAAATACCAAACCAAAAATGACCTACATCACATTCGGCCAGGCATCAATTTTGGGGAAAAATAATCCAATGCATTTTTCTCAAAATTGATCATGTATATATCAAATATCATACATATAAGCATACTTTAGCATCCAATTTAACAAGAACATGCTTCAATCAATTTTCCCCAATTAACCCTAATGTATTTCATGCTTAAACATGGCTACATGATACCATTGTTGGTTTCTATAATTAGTCCCAAAGAAAGATTAAGCCATAGAAATACAAATACATACATGCAAAGCTAGAAACATGGCGGAATCATACTTACTAAGCTTTGTGACGAAAATGGTGAAGACAATCCTTGAGTCTTCAAGGTGGAAGTTTCGGCCAAGCAAGAAGATGGAGAGAAGCTGCAATCTTCAAGTGTTCCAAGCTCCAAGGTTGTTTCCCTATCACCTCTTTTGATCCTTGCTTGTGCTAGCAAAATGGAGAATGAAAAACAATTTTTCTGCCTTGGTTTGAAGCTCACGGCGTGAGTAAGGGAGAGGAAGAGGAGTGTATTACTTATTAATTTTTTTTCTCATTTTTGTTTCTTAAACCGTGAGAGACAAAAAATGAAAAGCAAATGAAATGATATCAAATACCAAAAATGAATTTTTTAATCAAAAAACGTGAAGGTTTTTCCCTCCAAAGGAAAATTCATCATTTGCCATCATTATCTCACATTGAGAATAGAGACAATGTATCATCCCTCAAAGGTGACTAGATACATCCATCATCTATTCGTATCAAGTAATGAGATATCGCGATGTGATTTGCGGATTCCACCCGTTTCAAAATACGAATGTGTCCGCAAACACTTTCGGGCCCAAATTCGCTAATTCCGAATTAACGAATTTCCGTCGCGACGAGAATTAAATAATTACGCCTAGCGGAATTATTATTCAGATCGCTAACGAATTAATTCCAATTAATTCTTTTGCCCGAATTAAAATCCGATTTTAATTCCGCGTCGAAATCTAATTTCGTTTAATAATATATCGAATATATTATTTTATCGATTAATTCCAAATTAATCGATCTCTCTCTCTCTCCTAATAAGGCATTTTATCCAAGATAAAGTTTCTCCGTAATTAATCCAAGATTAATAAAGTTCGAATCAAACATCATAGGTGAATCTTCAGGAAGCGACCCAAGAGATCTCCGGATATGTTGGCAGTAAATACGGTCGTTGGATAATCCAACACGTACGTACCTCGTACTACGTTTTTACCGATTTACAAGACAAGGTTGGCTTCTAGCAAAGCGCCATGCCTACCCAATTCTCCAGAAATATTCTTACTGGAATATTAGATCTATATCAAGCGTAGTATACCGTAGTATTGCGTACATCGATCCAGTATCGGATGATCACATGTTAGGCCTGGGGCTGGAAATGTGTCTGCCCCATACGAAACATATATCGGATATCAAACAACTAGTCTCTTTAAATCGGACAATCCTGACCTGGTCATATTGTCCCGACGGTTGCAACCTTTTATAGAGTACTAGTTCTATATCCAGTGTGATTATCATCTCCATATGTCTGAAGTGATACTTCCATCTCGACATCACATCCAGTACACTACGATTCTCGATAAACCCAGAAGAGGCGTACACAGAACCGGTTAAAGCCCCGAACCACCACAACCAAAGTTTACCGATTGTCGCAAGTACTAGCGATGCAAGTCTCAGGTTAAGACCATATACACCTACCGTGATGCGGCCTCCCATAGACACGCAGACATACTACCAATGGGATTCCGGGGGTCTGTCCAGAGCGAAGCTGTTTTCCGTACCATCGGTAAAACACAACCTCCTATCGCACTTGCATAAGTATCCAATACTTAAATATATGAGAACTATGCCGTTGTGCCATCACAACTCGCACAAGTGCAATACTAGTCTATTCCGCATTATCGATGTCCGATCTCGATAATACTCCGACTATGGATATTTAATGATTAAACCTTTTATATTGATACTGTCTCAATACGGAACTAATCATATGGACTTTTGCCATTAATATATAAAAGTAAATAATTTTACAAATGGCAAAAGGCAATTTCATTATCACATAGTTAATTTTGTACAATAATACAATATCATTTACAAAACAGTGACGCTATGGGTCATAATGTCTAACACTATAATCCAATTATATAATCAACTATAAATGAAGTAGTTAGAATACAGTCCAACTGTTTAATTAAAACACAAATTGAATATTAGTCCACTAATAGGTATAATTTTTTTTTTTAATGAGGAAAAATGAATGAGCATGTATAGACAAGTATCTAAATGAAATTGTAAATTTAATATTTGTCTCCCACTAGTTTTCGGCGAGCCTCTAACCCTCTGTGGAGTACTCAGGAACATAGTTTCTAGTGGGCTAGGATCCCGTTAAATAACACACAACCTTGACTTTGGCCAACAAATTGTATGAAACTTAACTAGGTAGATCTATAAGATCAATTGGATCCTATCTAATTCCTAGATCCAGTAGGTGGACAGCCAAGTCCGAAACATTATCCAATATATGCCAATATATCCGATTATATTCCCTAACATTTTTCCTCTGAATCAACTAAGCCTTGGCTTTGGCTCAACAAGCTTAATTAAACCAGTTAAGCATGACCCATTGACAGTGGGAAAGCTTCGTAATCGAGGCCGATGAACAAGAAGTGACCTTGACTTTGGCCAACAAATCATAATTTTCCCAAGGCGTACGATATGGAACAAAGGGTTCCATGATTCAAACACATCCGCGATGGACATTGATCTTGACTTTGACCACCACAAAACAATGCCAATCTTGTATATTAGAAAAAAACCATTCAATGGAAGGAAAACGCTTAATATTTGATGAGGGGTTTTCACGTAAATTTGCAACCAATTTATTATCTTTGATTAGGTCTCATCATACACCCTTAAGCGTGCATTCTAAAAGCATAATAAGGCGCGATAAAAAAAAATAATAATAATGTATGCGGATGGATATCTCACAAATTGTTCCTAGAACAAAACACTCAATTTCCTCTCCCCGGCTAGCACTATTCTAACTTCTATCCAATTACATAATACTTCTAAAGAAACCTCATTACATTGAGGGGAATTGGTGAGAAGAGAATTACAAAGAGTCAAGAGATAAAGGCTGGACACACATGTCCAATTTAATGAATTCTAAATTTATTACAACAATTTTCAAAATTGCCCTCACCCATCTAATATCCATCCGATATACATTATTCATACATACATCCAAGTATTCACACAAAGCATGTTATCAATAATCTAATCCAATTAATTAATCTTTAAATTAATGACCATCCAATGTTCAAACAACGATTTGATTTGCTCGAGTCCAACTCGTTTAAGAATAAGTACTCAAAGTGCGAATTTTTGAATTATATCGAACTACAATTTGAAATCCGATTTAATTTGTATTCAATACTAATTCATATTTAATTCTAAATTAAATAATTACACTTTATTAATGTGCCTTTTAGACTTAGATTCTAAATCCAATCTTAATGGGTCTCAAAGGCTCAATTAACCTCCAATGTCAATTTAATTAAAGTCCAATGGGCTTTTAATTAATTCATATGGCATGGGCTTTGGCCAATATGGGTCAAACCCAAATGCCAAGGCCCAATAAAGGAATCACCCTATTTGCCATAAAATTAATTTTGGCCCATTAGGCCCAATTAAATATAAAAGGCCCATTAATTATATTTGGACTTTATGGAATGGTTTTAGGCCCAATTTGGATCCAAGCCAATTGTCCTAAACCAACTTGGCCCAACCTGGCCCATTAGGCCCAAATACAACAATTTTAGCCCAATTCCAAATGTAAGCCCAATTAATTAAATTCCAATATTCCAAATATCACAATTTATTTAATTAAAGTGTATAGCCATAATTAATTATTTAAATTAACATTTCCAAAACACCAATTTAATTAATTAATCATGCTTAATCATTTTCAATACATGTCCAACATTATTGAAGCAAAATCAACTCTAACATGCTTCTTTAAGTCACGACAATATGGGCATTTTATATCCGATTTTGATTTCAATCCAATTAAATCACTAATCTATATACTCATGCATTTTAAACACATCTAATGGTCTAAAAAAAAAATTCACCATGAGCTACAAAGGGTCAATGCATTCGGCCAAGCCCTCAAATTTGGGGAAAATTAATCCAATAATTTTCATAAAATTAATCATGCATTACTCTTAGTTATCATTATCTAAGCATACTTAAACACTCAATTTGATTAAATCATGTTCCAAGCAAAAATACCCAAATTCAAGTATATAAACCCCAATCCTTTCATGCTTAAATTAAGCTCCGATTACCAATGTTGGGTTCTCTAAGAACAAATCCAAGATCATTAAGCATAAAAGATGTGTGAATACGCAAAGTAAAGTAGCGGAAAATACTTACAATGCTCGGTTGAGTAAATATAGAGATAACAAAAATTTTCCAACCTTTGTGTAGTGCTCCAAGCTCCTCTTTGTATGAATAGTTTAGCTCCAAGCTTTCAAGTTTGATTCCAAACTCAATGGGAAAGGTTTCCCTATAACCTTTGTATGATCTCTTTATGTGCTAGCAATGGAGATTTTACAACAAAACTCCCTAATTGTTCCTTCTTGTTCTCGGCAATATGGAGAGAAAATAGAGGGAGAGTCACGGTGGAGAGAGGAGAAGAGAGGAAAAAATGTGTTTCACAATTTTATTTCTAAAATCAAAAATGCCATATACGAAAAAATCAATTAGGTAAAGGTCAATCACACATCAATAAAATTAGCTTGTGTAATTTACAATCAACCAAAATTCCCACCAACTTCTATCAACCAAAAGTTGATAAAGTTGACTATGTGATGTGACTTGTGTGGGCCCCACTTTAATTCAAAATCCGAGTGGGCTCGCAAACACATTCGGGCTCGATTTCATGAATTTTGAATTAACGAATTTTCCGTTGTGACCTAATTAAATAATTATGCCTAGCGAAATTACTATTAAAGTCGCTCGCGAATTAATTCTAAATTAATTCGTTCGCCCGAATTAAAATCCAATTTTAATTCCGCTATGAAATCTAATTTCATTTAATATATTGAATATATTATTTAATCGATTAATTCCAAATTAATCGTTCTCTCTCTTCTATTCGAATTTTATCACAGATAAATTCTCACCGTAATTAATCCTAGATTAATTTTATCTCTCTCATAATTAATCCCAAATTAATTATGTTCGAGTCATACGTCATCGGTGAATCTTCAGAAGCGACCAATGAGATCCGTGGATATGTTGGCAGTAAATCCGGTCATCGGACTATCCGAACACGTGTGTACCCGGTACCATGTTCTTACCGATTTACAAGATATGGTTGGCTTCTAGCAAAACACCGTGCTTGCCTAATTCTCCAGAATTATTCTTAAGGAATATATAATCTATGTCAGGCGTAATATACGTAGTATTGTGTAATACGATCCAATATCGATATCACATGCTAGTCCTAGGGCTGGAATTGTGTCTGCCCCGTACGAAACATATATCGGATCTCTGGTAACTAGTCTCTATAATCAGATAATCATGACTTAGTCATATTATCCCGATGACTGCAGTACTTAAGAGTATTAGTTCCGTATCCTGCGTGATCATCATTCCATATGATTGGAGTGATACTTCCATCTTGACATCACACCCAATACAATATGATTCTCAGTATACCCAGAAGAGGCGTACACAGAACCTGTTAAAGCCCGGATGACCAAAACCAAAGAATACTGATTGTCGCAAGTATAGCGATGCAAGTCTCAGGTTAAGACCAAATACACCTACCCTGATTCGGATTCCCATAGACACATAGTCATACTACCAATGGGATTCCGAGGGGTCTATCCAGAGCGAAGCTGTTTTCGTACCATCGGTAAACAGTACCTCCTATGATACTTGCATGAGTATCCAATACCCAAATAAATGAGAACTATGCCGTTACGCTTCCATAACACGCACATGTGTAATACTAGCTTATTCTGCATTATCGATGTCCAGTCTCGATAATACTACGACTAGGGATATTAATGATTAAACCTTAGTGGATTAATATTGTCTCATATCTTATTAATCTTGGTACTAATCATATGGACTTTTATCATTTATGTAGATCGGTAATCAATTTCAAATGATAAAAGAGCAATTTCCTTTGTTCACATAGTTAATTTGTACAACAACGCCATGTTCTGTACAAATAGTGATGTTATGGGTCATAATTGTCCAACACTCATGAGTCAAAGTAGTAGCTCCAAAGAATAACAAATATGGTTAGTGTCTCCAGAATCAACAATCCAAGCGAATTTATCATCCTCCACTAAAAGAGATTCAACAATCCAAGCGAATTTAACACGTAAATCGTATTTACATGTATTCTTTTTCTCTTCAAGCTCAACTAAGTACTTAGCGCAATTCCTCTTCCAATTTCCATGTTTGCTAAAATAGAATTGTAACATCCCCAATCCGGAAAGGTTACCAGTAGGTAATAGATCCTACTATCACCTAAGCCACTGACTATAACTAAAGAAAAACTCATTTTCTTAACTTAATGACCTGTTATCTCATCAATATGTACACACACATTTCATAAAACTATTTTAATGCATGAACCACACAAAATATATATCATCTAGTTAATCATTATAGATAGATCAGAGAGCAAAAAAGAAACTGCATTTTATGTGAATGTAGATTTGAATAAGGACCAACATAACTAGTGACTGCAGTGCTACTCTTGTCTCTGATCCATGTCTCCAAAATATGGTTGTGGTCACCAGCTGAAAGATCCTGCAAAATTGGAGAGTTGGGGGAGGGGGGAGGGGTGAGTCCTAAAGAACCTAGTAGTGGAGTGTGGGTATAAAATCAGAAAATAATATTAGTATCTCTGTATCAAATGATCTCACAAAAACTGTTAGACATTATGTCCCATAGCGTCACTGTTTGTAATGATATTGTATTATTGTACAAAATTAACTATGTGATAATGAAATTGCCTTTTGCCGTTTTGTAATTTTATTTACTTTGATAGTAAATGGCAAAAGTCCATATATTCGTAATGGGAATTGAGATGATATGAGACAGTATCAATCCTAAAGTTTAATCATTTAAATA